>JAAGNO010016245.1:15392-27170 GCA_033439905.1 Ceryle rudis | reverse complement strand
CAAAGCAAAAATGAAAATTGAGTTCTGTCCCGTTTCTGTGCTGAATGCTCTCATTAACCAGACCATGGGGGAGGCATTTTCAGTGACTTTTCTAGAAAAAAATGATCCCTTCTCTTCCCACCCCGCTGAAGCCCACCCGCTTCCTTGTTGTGCACACACATTGCTCCATTGCTGAACTGATGAAAGGGCTGACTTTGTGTTTCCTGGGCAGAAAAATATATTTCGTTCATACTATTCATGTGCTGCAGATGCCTCATACGGCAGGGCTAATTAGAACAGAGAGGTGAGCATAGAGGAAAACTGTCCTTTCTTGTTTGCTCTGAGAGTCAGCAAGCAGGAGAGCTGTTGAGCTTGTGTCCTTCACTCCTTGCCATGTTTCAGAAATTCCCCAGCCACAGAGAGCTTGGTTATTCTTGATCATGCATACAGTCAGGCCGTGTGGGACAGCAGGTTGCCTCTGGGACAGAAGTCCTGAAGAGACATTTGACTGTTGAAAGCAGTAAATGACCATGCAATGTCCTACAGAAGTAGCGTTGAACTGTTGGAAACCTTCAGATAATTCCTGGTGAACAGAAACCCCAAAGCCATTCTCTTTGCCCTCTGTTCTCCATTTCTCTGCCTTTCTGAACTGCTTTACCTTTTTTTTGGTCTCACCTTGTGTTACCTTGCTTTGCACACAACCCACAAAGGGTTGTATGTAACAACCACAGCATGCACACAGAAGAAAAGGTCCTTCTTGTTGGGCCTGGAGTCTTTTGCCTCTGTGTTATCAACAAGGTAAGACAGTGGATCTGCACATTTTTTTTCAAACAACAGTCCTGCAAATATCTCTCAGGCAAATTGTTGGTGGCCCTCCAAAACCAGAAGGGTCAAAACAGCCTTGCATTGCTTTTTTTTTTTTTCCATGAGGTTCCCTATTTATCTGTGCAACAGCAGTGGTCTCTCTACTCTTAAATTTTTGGCATCTCCAACTTTGCCATCTCTAATCCCCTCTCTGCCAGGGTGATGACACCTTTCTCACCCCCTGCCTGTGTGTGGGCTGGAAAAAGGGATTTGGGGAAGCTCTGGGAGGAGGTGCACATCATGTCATTCTGAGGCAGGGGAACTGCCGGTAATGGGGGCTGGGTCAGCTGAGGAAAATGTGCCTCATGGAGCTGCAGCTTTCTCCTGGCAGCTATCCCCTGGGGTCAGTACAAGAATCAGACCAAACAGCCCCTGGGTAATTCTGCAGGTCATGCCCCTCATTTCCTCTGAATAGCACATTCACCCCAAACTTGCTGGATTTATCCTTTGAGGACAACACAGTATTTTATGGGGATTTCTGAGCAAGACAGATAATCAGTTGAAAAATTGAGAAATTTTGAAAAGCTGAGACTTTAAAGGACTGGACAGTCTCCCATGGTCTTTTCTTTATCCCAGGTGATTTTACCATTGCGGAATCAGATTTTCCTAAGGCTTTCCACAGAGTTAAAATTCACATTCAGTAAAAATGCCCTGTGCTACACTGGTATATGCAAAGAAATGCTCTGTAATTAAATCAGTGCTGTGACAAACTCCTGTCAACACACTAATAATAGAAAGACCCCATTAGATGCCCAGATAACTTCTATGTGGAGATACTGTTTCTGCATTGCACAAAAACACTGCCTTCCTCTGCCTTTCACTGTAGGGACTTCATGCAGTGAGAAAGAGATGGCATAAAACAGAGGAAAGCGTGTGCTGGCAGGCCCTGCTCACTGTCCTCTTCAAGGAGTCTGTGGCTGCATACTAGCCAGGGCACGAGTGCCTGGCAAGCCTCCTAGGCTCCTTCTACCCAGACTCCACTCCAGCAAATAAAGGCATGCAAAGGGAGGTCTTGGCATGCAGAGAAAGGATGAGTGTCTCTTTCCAGTTGTACAACCCCAGGCCCAACCTTCCAGTTACAAACCACTGGCCTGCTGCTGCGCTAGTCTGCTGCGGCAAAGCAAAGCAGCTGCAAACCCAGATTGATTTGCTCATGCCCTGGTGACTGCCTGCTAGGTCATGTTCCCTTACTCATCCCAAATGTGGTGAGAGAGAGGAGCAGAAAGATGTCCCTAAGAAAAAACAGTGACGTGCTTCATTGGGCAGCAGCTCCACTTGGTCTCATTTCCCCACAACCACTCACACTAGTCGAGCATGCCTGCAGCAATTAAGTGATGGGATTAATCCTAGTTTACGATGATGGCATCACAGCCTGAGGTAGATTTGAAGAGGTTTTTCTGAAAGTTCATCTCTGCTTGCTTCTGCACCGTAACCTTAGGGTGCCCTGCTTGGAACAGCATGGCAAGGGCACGGCACCTCTCACATGGCTTTATGCACTTCCTATCTTCATGCTGCCCATTCCTCCTAAACAAAACAGTAACCTTGCTTTGCCTAGCCCTATACTGCTTCATTTGATGATGATTATAATATCCCATGGTGTTTTGGTGCCAGACTCTTTCAGCATCCTTCATTTGATTTTAATGCTGTTGTGTTTCACCTGCAAAGCCTTTTGTGAAGAAATCCCTGAAGTCATGAAGAAGCTGTGAAAATCAGGGAACACCTTCCTGTGTCTATAGACAGAAAGACAGCCCATCTTTGGAGGTGCAAACTAATGCCATTTTTTTTTTCCCAGCAGTGTGCTAACTTGAGGCCCATACTGATGATAAATGAATTTCTCAGTCTTATTTGTCTCCCTAAGCATCCTTTGATAAGCAGTGATGTAGTGTAGGTTGCGCTCATTTAGAGTGGTTTGCAGGGCACTTCAATGCACGACAGTGTCCAATGTGGGCCCTGTTTCTTAGACATGCAGTGCTCCTGCTGAAGCACTCCCTCGAACTGCGGTTTCCTTCTCAGGTTGTAGACTGAACACTCTGCTTTCTCCGGTCTTAATTGCTGCTTACCAGAAAGCAGAATTCACGCACACACACCTGGTTGCCTTTTTGACAAAAAAGCCAGGAAGGTAAGCCATCCAGATAGGGAGTGAAAGCAAGCATCATTGCTGAGTCACAACTCTGTCAAAAACTTGTCTTCAAAAGGAAGGAAACTCCATTAATCATGAAAAAGTTCCATGACCTGCAGTTAGCAACTGAGAAGGCGAAAGGGAATCTGAAATACTGTGGTAAACAGGCTTGCTGCAGTGCTGGGGCAGCACCAGACAGCCGGTACCCCTCCCTCTTGCTCCAATTGTTTCAGTACTTCTTGGGGTAAAGACCTACTGCTTCCTAAGTCCCACTGACCCACCTGGGACAAGTCCACAGCCTGCATATGTCCAGTCTACTTTGTTTATAAGATGAGTAAGAACACAACTCTTCGCAAATCACTTGGCAAATTTCTAATCTTGGCACTAACCAGGAGGTCAGATCCAAGCAAGGAGCTGGAGATGAGATGCCAAAGTAGGGGTGGGATGGGGACTGTTTTGTGTCTTAAGATCTTCTCCTTTGCTGTGGAGCTCTTCACATGGGTGTTGCTCAGGCAGGAGAGGAAGGAGGGCTTGCTTATCTCTTGTGCTGTGTACCAACAGGGACACCAGTAATGGGGACAGAAGGACGTCTTTGACATGGGGAAAGGAGAGAATGGAAGAATCTGAACCTTCCCCCTTTCCCTGTTACCAGCACATGGTAACATGGGTGACCCCACTACAGTAAAAAAGGGCAGGAGGGACACTATATCTGGATGTCCTTAGTAGATTTGCATATTTTAGTTCCTTTTGAGATCAGTTTCCTGCAACTGGCTCAGCACTCTTACAATTTCCCAGTTTGGGGGCCAGAAACTAGATGTGGAAGTTGTGTAAGAGACAAAGACAAAAATACATTTGCTATTTTTTTCCCCTGTGGACTCTGTCCCTCGCAGATTGGATCACTTTGTACTTCCTCTAGATTTATCTCCCACCTGAAGATGTTCTCAGACCATTTTCCTAATTCCTCCAGTACCGCTGTCATGAATACTGCTGTCCTCACAGCAGAGCTTTTGTAGTTGAGTTCCTCCCTGCTCCTTAAGGCCACAGTTTTCTTCAGTGCTTGCTAGATTTCACTGCTTTGTGAGCTCTCCAAGTAGCCAGCCTGGTGTTGAAGCTAATAGAAGGTAAAAGTGCCCAATAACCAAGTGAATCAAATATGATACCTCTCACATAAGCCCACTCAATATTAGAAAAATTACTTTTTTTTTTCGCTTGTAAAGTACTTGCACACAGCCATAGCAATATTCACTAGTGCAGCTGACAATGCTACAGGCCTGTCAGACATTATCTTGCTATAAAAACCCAGTCCCTGCTCAGGCACTGACTCACAAACGCTCTGCAGATGATGATGTTGACAATAACCTGGCAGCTGGAGGACTGGCTGAAAGAGAGATTAAACAGCCCTATATAAGAGTGCAGCATGGCAAATGGTAATCAACCGAAGGATGTCCAAGGGAATGAGACCAAAGCAGTCCAGATGTTTCTGAAAGCTACAGAAGTTGCAGAGGGAATAAAATGAGAGATTTGGGCAGAGCCACTGAAGCATCACAGGGCAAGGAGGTGCGGGGAAGGGGCTCGCTTGGCTGGTAAGAAGCAGTGTCTTGACAGTGAGAGCCGTTTAGACTGAAGCACTTCCCTCAGCAGAGGGATGAAATCCTTGTCTGCCAGGCACTTAAAACTACACTGGAGAGTACCCGCTATGGCAAGAGCAGCAGTGTGTAGATATACTTGCCTCGATGGTCCTCTCTAATAACTTCTTATATGATACAGCAGCATTACGGGTTTGCCAAAAGGTGTATGCATCTTGCAAGTGCAGTATAGCTAGAGATGCCACCATTAGCCAAAAGTCAGCACTTTTCATCCAGGGAGTCCCCTGGGACCAATGATATTTTAAAAGCATAACAGTGAAAAGCAGAAGCAAAGCCTGTGGCATTTCCACGTTGGGAAAGATTTACATATTTTCAAATGACCTCCTGAGACTCCCAATGGTGGTGTGCCTCCAAGGGGACAGAACTGCTATAATTAAACGTAAAGTTCATCTATTTCAGAACAAAACTGACCTCCTTTTGTCAAGCAAACAGACTTCACTGTGTTCAGCACATTTGCTTTGTCACCTCATGAAAAATACCATATCTACATGTGCACAGCACTTGTAGTGGGAAACACATATTTAAAAGGAAAGAGAGTTTCTCTGAATGTAGAAATTCTCCTCCAGCCTGGCATGACCTCAGGGTGCAGCCAGACAACAAACTGGCACTGATCTCATGCCTTCCCCACATGATCTGAGGGGATCTGCCTCCCCTTTCCCTTCCAACCCCATGTGCTCCCACTGCTTTCCTTGCAGGTCTCTCTAGAGGCTGGGTCAGTATGCCACATTGGTGTAAAGCAAGGGGAAAAAAATGAAACTTTCTGCTAAGCAGGAAGGTGAAATAGATCATCCAAGAATCGTACATGTACCAGAACTAGTGCACAGGAGAGGAGGATCATGTAGCCAGAAGCAGAGGAGAGAGAAGCACCTTTTGGTGGCAATGACCCATTTGGTCCCTTCAGCTGTGAAGCCTGTCTGCATCCCCCTCCAGGGTACCCAGCATTGGGTGTAAAAGCAAACTGGAGCTGCAGAAATCTAGCTGAGCTGTGCGGAAAACTAACTTATCACAAGCAAGACAGGGAGATAACTCCATCAGTGGCAGCCTTCATTTATGTCAGATTAATTACGCCCATTAAACCACACTTGTAACTCAGAACCGAGGCTGCAACAAGCAGGAAAGGTGTGAGGGTGTAGGGCGTGGCAACTTTGTCTGGTGACCTACCCCAGCGGGTAAAAACTTCAGCCCCAGACTTTGCATGTTTAAATGCAGGAACATCTGACATTCACATTGCAGAAAGATTGCAAATGTCTCAGTGATTCAAGAAATGCAAAAAAGCTGTTGCACTCAGAGCAACGTGAGCTCACTGGAGTTATTGGGGTTCATTCTAATCTAACTGGAAAAAGGAAACTGTGGGTGAAAGGAGTATTTGACCTGTACCTTTACAAACTTGATATGCAGGTGTATAACTGTATTTTGACTGTGTAAGAATGTAGTTTGTCTATGCTTAATTGTCCATGTTTTCCCTAAATAATTCTTCCATTAAAAAAAAAAAAAAAAAAAAAAAGGAACCACAACAGCAGTAAAGCAAAGTCTATAAACAAAAGCAGGAGCCGTTAGTTGGGTTTTCATTTCTCCAGACAAGCTGTTACAGCAGTTTTCACTCTGGATAGACAGACAGACAGAGAGAAAAAGATGTTCCTTAGTTTCACTGCTCTTGGTTTTGAACCAGAGGCATTTTTTTTCTGCATGTCTGGAACAGAAGACAGAATCTCATCCAATAAAAGAAAAAAAGAAAAACCAACTGAAGGCAGCAAAAGCAATACGACGGAAACTCAATTTGCATCCAGTAATCAAGTGGGCAAATCCGATACGTAAAGAAAAATTTCTGCCACCTCCACCATGAAATCTGACCTATGCACAACGCATACCGGAGCTGGCATGGAAAATAGATGCCAATCACCTAAAACTCATTGGTAGGCACTTCAGTATTTGGGGGAGGGCACGAAACAGGGAATCTTTCTCATTCTCAACCCTCTTTGTTGCTTTCTGAAACCCGGATCCACTCCAAGCTCTTTCTTGGCAGTAACATGTGAGAGGGGATTCCCAGAGTGAGTTACTTGTGAGACAGTGCTCGCTTGCAGTGCAGAGGGAAGTGGATATTCCCCCCCTCTCAGCTCTCTAATAACTCAGAAAAGTTGTAGGGATTTTCCTCAAAACTTCCCAAAAAATTTCACCACTGGGAAGAAACCAAGAGCTAAGTGGTCTCCAGTCAGAAGAAAAGACTCTGAGGAAGCATAAAAGGAATACTCCATGTTCACAGATCTGAGCTCGCTGGGTCCCTGTAGTCAGTACCTACACCACATTTGCAGACAGGGCAGGGAATAGTCATATAAAGACTTTCAGCAACATTTTACTAGTATAACAAACTGTGACTGAGAACACCCTACAGTTTGTAGAAAGGTGCGAAGGTGCAATGTCAGGAGAAAAACAAGTGCATGGGGATACCGGCCATGCATTCAGATCATAAATAATAAGTTTGTGCTGCAGTCAAGGCTGTTCTGCCAGTTTTCCATTGTGCTGAGACAGCTGGGTGTTCTTGCACATCAGTGTCTCCAGCAACAGATGACATCTCAGAAGCAGCTCTAAATTACACTGGCATTTCAGTGGGTCACCTCATGTGAACCCCGGAGTAGAAAATTCAATTCAAGGGGAAACAAATCTATCTACGGAGCTTGGGCATACATGATTTCCTATGAAATACAACCTTCAAATAATCCTTTTTAATTAAGCCCCCAGTTAACACCTTCTACTGCCTTCTACAATGTAAAAATTCAGCCTGACATTCTCTGTATTTCTATTTTACTCACACAGGGTATACAGAGAACTCCTGCTTTTGTCCTAGCACTTTACCTGACCTTTCAGAGAGCTATCGCACAGAGATGTGCAAGCACCAGGGCACCTGGGCTAAATCCAAGGACACAAGATGTAGCCAGTGGCTCTGGGTACCAGCTTTGACTGTGCCTTGATGTGGTCATAAGCAGTCCCATGTGGTGTCAGTTCTGTAAATGCTGGCCTTGGTGACTCGCTTAAGAACATGTGGGAAGTCGCTGTCAGGGTGATGGCAGATTCTCAGGGCTTCATTTTGCCATAACAAGGTCAGAAGTTGGTCCTTGTGGTCCCCGTGGGCAACTTAGGGAAGGCATCACCTACCAGTACCAGTAAAGCTTTTAAAACCACTTGTTTGTGGGTACTGTACCATGCATTTTCAAGGGTCACTAATGTAGGAATACCTCTTTTTGGAGAGGAAGGCGGCAGGCTGTGTATGTGTGCGTACAGAGAGAGAAAGGAAGTACATCGACTATGCTGTTCTTAACAGTCTGCCAAGCAACCTGCTCCTAGGGCACCAGGAATTCCACTGGCTCATTGCATGGGAAGCATCTAATAGTTATGCCCTAAAAACTGATACAATGCTTTTTAAAGTAGCTTTTTTCCCCACTCTGCCTCTTGCAGAACTAAACTCCAGAATTGTGTTATTGTGCAGATTTGGAGAAGTAAGTCTTCTCGGCACGGGATGCCCAAATGCTGCTGGCCTATGGATTTGTGCCTCTTTTTTCCCAGCCCAGGCACCTCTTCCTGCTTCCAGCCCCCTCACAGCTGCCTCTTGTCCTTTCTGTTGGTTGGGCATGAGAAGGGGAAGCATGGGCTCTGGCTTTTTGGATGCTGCTCGTGGCTAGCCAGTGGCTTCCACACAGTGGGTATGGACATGGTATCTCTGCCAGCTCTGCCTTCCTGGCAAGTTTGTTTTAAACTGAAAGTTGTGAGCAAGGGCCTAAGACACAGATGGAGAGACAGAAAGTAGGATAGACCATCATTTCCTTAGTAAACCTTATCGAAAAAAAATACATCTATAGGAACACGAGTTTTCTATTATCAAACTCTTAGTTCTAGACTGGATATTAGCATGTATCAGACTGTATATCCAAGTATTGCCCATCTTTGGCCTTGGAATCAGCACCCTTTTTAGAGAAGCTACATGACTAGCAAATTACCACATGCTTGTAATTGCATTAATAACATATCACAAGCTCTTAAAGTATGGAGAGATAAACAGATCTGCACATGATAGATTGTTTGCCCATTGCAGTATGGGCAAAACACATCTGTGCTTGATGTGCTTTGCAAGCACAGAAGTAGGAGTGTGGGAGAAGACAGAAGGTGGGAGATCACCGATCTTGTGGGTGTGTTTGAAATGGGAGCTTTCTTTACAAGTGATCCCTGCAATTCGATCCCTTTTAATTTCTCAGAGTCTTGTTTTAAGATTCTGAGACTGAAACTCAAAATGAAACAACATCAAATTTCTCCCAGTTTCGCAACATTGGCATGAAAAACTCCTAATTTTTGCATAATTTGAATTTGAATCAGAGTTTCAGTTCAACCCAGGTTTGCTCTAGAGTATTGTTAGCTGCAATGAACCACTAGAAGTACCAAGAAGCACAACCTATTTTTCATTCATGAAGAACCCCAGCTTAGAAGCTAGTGTTGTGTGGTTTCAAGGTTAAGATTTCTCACAGCTGAGAAGACTCATTCCAAGCCTCTTGAGGCTGGAAGGAACCTGTGGCCTTCAGTGAGCCTTGTGGCAGGTCCTTGGAGGAGTGGGCACAGCCCCTGCGATTCTCCGATAAGGACTTGCATTGTTGGAGAAAGCACTCACAGTGCACAGTACTGCCTGGGCAGCTGATAACCCTCTGATCTGCCACCCTGCCCTGTTTTCCCCACTGCACACTTACTTTTAGCCATCCAAAAAACTGCAGAAACTGTCCCACCACTGAAGATGAAGCCCAAGGGGCTGCTTCACCTGCTCCCCACAGACATCAGCTGTCCTGAAATCACCCTCCTTCTTCTCATCCCATCTAGGATGGTTAACCATCTGGCAGTCCAGTGCAACTGCCCTGGGTAGCTGAGAACTCCCATGACCTTGGTGCTCACTGCCATGGTTAGCAGAGCAAACCACCTCAAACCCTGTCCCAGACTCAGCCCTGGCAGAAGACACCAGAGGGAGTGCTCTCTGGGGGCCACCATCCCCTGCTTGGGCCCAACGCACCGCCTCCCACACTCCCACACCAGCCGCTCCTGCTTACCAAAACTAAGGCAGAGCAGAACGAAGAGCCCGAGCCCCAGCCACCTCCTCAGCGCCAGCACAGGTGGGGTGGCAGGCAGGAACGCCATCTTCCTGTAGCTCCTGGGCCAGGAGGAGAGGGGCACACGGTCAGGGGAACTGCACCAGAGGAGCCACAGCACCCACTGCCACTGCAGCCCTCTCCTTCCTGACTGCTGCCACCCCAAAAAACCACAAGCACAACACCAGCCTGCCCCACTTCCCTCCCCAGTCAGGGAAGAGGCAGGGGGCTCAGTGCTGAGCCATGGGCACCTTGCTCCTGCCTCAGGGTTGCCGAGACACTTGCTCCCCGCTGGGGTGCAGGGGGAAGACAGGGCAGCAGGCGGATTCTCAGCCTCATAAGTCACCTCACGCCCGCCCACAGCTTCCTCACAGGGTGTGCGTAAGGCTGCAGCGCCTGCCACCCCCGCCACCCAGGGACAGGCATGGGTGCTGCCTTCATCCCTCAGTGATGGTTTGGATGCACATTCAGCAAAAGGGCAGGAGGATTCGGGGCTGAGGGGGCAGAAAAGGGCCCTTCCCACGAGCGGTGGACATCAAGGGTGAGCACCAGGGGAGCTTCTCAAGTTGGTGTTTAAAATGCAGCTAAGTTAAACACCTACTTTGGGAAAAATCCACTACTTCTGAAAAAAATTTATAAAATTATATTTGAAATAAAACAAGCAAACAAACAACCAACCACACCATCATTTCAGGCCCAGATGGATGTAACCACCAAGTTCAGTTATATAATGAAAATTTAAGAAAGATTGTTTAAGCTGCACGCCTTGATGGTCTCAGCCGAGCATCACTGTGTCCATGGGCAGCTTTTCCGTGGGCTCTGGAAAGCATCTACCAGCCCTGTCAGGAGAGGTGGAGGGAGCACTTGCCTTCCCAGCACTGGATCCCCCCTCCTTTCCAATGCACCCACCACTCACCCACAGCACCCACTGCCAGCCCCTGCCTCCATCTTCCTGCTCACCCTGGCTCCAGATGAGGCAGGGGAGAGGTATGGGCTGTCCTTGCACTAAAGCCTGGAAGGGCAGAGCCCTCACAAACCCAAGCGGGCAAACAAAACCAGTCTGAATCAAATCCTAAGCAAAAAACCAGATCACTTAGTAAATAAGAGCCCAAGGGAGTAAATAGGTGCTAAGTAATGTAGATTTGTACAGATACTGCAGGTCCTCCTGCAAAATAGAACAAAGCCTGCTATAGTGTAAGGTGTTATATGTAGCTGTAATAATCACAATGAGAGGGTTACACAACAATGAAAACCTGATTTTGTCTAATAAAAAAAAATCAAGTGCAAACGTAAATCAAGATTAAAATAATTTATTTAAATGCAGATTTCTGGCTTGCTAATTTGAATTACTTTGATTTAAACCAAATGCATCCATTTTATCAGAAATTATTTGGCATTAAGTTGCTCCAGTTTTTCTTCAGTTTAGCTTCTTTGAATTAGATGGATTAGATGGACTGATGTAGAAGTGAATTTGGTTTATTGGATCATAATACAAACCAGAGTTTATTTTACGTAATTAACCAGGTGGTATTCTATAGAGAAATCAACTGTCAGAACAAGAACATGTTACAGCTTTTCTGTAGAGAAAAAAAGAAATCATTGTATATGAAATGGCAGAGAGAAACTTGCTATTGAGTCAGACTGGGATTCTGTGTCTCTTCAATGCAGGGTTTCTAGTGCATATGTTTCGTGACCTGGGCTCTGATTTAAATCTTGTACATTAGTACTTGGTCCATGAATTTTCTAACAGGACCACTGACGTGATTTTCCAATGCAAATGACACCAGGATCATGTGTTTACATATAAGTGCTTTCATGGTACTCAGAGAAGAAAAAAAAAAATCATTAATATAATCATTTATACATTGTTTTCCCAAGTCACAATCCTAGCTCTGAGGCAGGGGCTGCCTCTGCCTCTCTGAAAGTCAGGTGGGCCCATGCATGTTCTACTCCCTGTCCAATCATTTATCCTGCATCATTACAGTTACTGGCAACCCTGTTGCTGTACAGTTTATCATCTCATTCACTTGAATTTTAATTTAACCTTTTTATT
>JAAGNO010016242.1:0-37725 GCA_033439905.1 Ceryle rudis | reverse complement strand
TTTTTTTTGAGCGTCTCCTTCAGGGTTGGCTAGTTTTTAAACATAGAGATTTTAAAGGAAGTCTTGTATGTGTTAGAAAAGTAAAAAAAAAAAAAAAAAATTCTTTATTCATTTTCATAATACGTTGAATTTCCCAGAATTCCTATACATGCACTGTACTTGTCAGAAACAGAAATAAGAATAGATATTGTTTATCTAAGTGTAGCAATTACTGTAGATATATAAACTGTTTTCCAATAAGTAATGTTGTTAAGCCCTGTAAGACAATGAAGCTTTTTTAATATTATGCAACAAAGATATTCCTTGGATGTCTGCGGGGTCTATTTGTGCCACAGTAAGCTTATAAAACATGCCATGAAGCACAGAAATTTACAGGCAATACAGTCTTATGTAGGATCTGCTGGCTGTACTGGAATAGGCTGAAAGTTTGCTATTGTTATGTACAATTCAAGCAAATAGCAACAGTCAAGAATGTGTAATTTCTTAAGCTAGTAAGCTCCATGCATGCCTAAACTAGGTCTTTTTATTGAATGTTACAGTCCCTTCTGGGAAAACTGGCAGCATTTCTAAGTTTTGGGATAAAAAAAGCAGGGAACAATTAAAACATTAGCCAGATTGAAAGCTGTTCTCTAAAATCTCCAGGAAGCAATGAATAGTAAAAAATAAAATCCTCATGCATAAATCTTCCTAACTTATTTACTGATAAATGAAATTTCTCTGGAGGTTTCTTTGATGAAATGAAGGAGTTGTGAGGGCTTGTTCACATCACCATAGCTGAGGCAGGTGAGAGATTAGCTCTGTGAGAAGGTGAAATGCCAAAGAAATGTAGCTGAGCACTCAAGTCCGCAAATGCAAAACTCAAAGCACAGAAATCCTATGTGCAGCACATACCTCTGGATCACACAGTTGTGTCTGTTGAGGTTCAACTGCAACTACTTATCAGAAAGAACTCTGGTTCATAGGTTTTACATCTCTTGGGTCATAGAGTCATACTCATATGACATTATAGGTGCTGCTTGAAGATTGGCCTTCCTGGAAATGTCATGAATGTGAAGTTTCACCCACAGCAAGAGACCCATTTGGTCTCCCTCTTTTTTTTTTTTTTTTTTTTTTAATACTCCAAAACCTTAATAGATTAATGACTTTCCTTGATAGTGAAGTAGATACGTAGATGTGTTGGTATGATGCTTAGTGACGTGGTTTTGCGGTGGACTTGGCTGTGCTAGGATCATGGCTGGACTCAATGATATTAAAGGTCTTTTCCAGTCTAAAAGATTCTATGATTCTATTCTATGATTCTTTTGTATGATGAGAAAATTAGTAGAGAGGAGGACACAGATGTGCTTGCTCTTACCTAGTGTGGATTCCTTATGCATTTAAGACATCCTGTTGCCACATATGCCAAATAACAGTTACTTAATTCTACAGCAAATGACAGAAAAATTTTATTAGTCATTTTCTTGATAATAAATACATAAGAATTACTAAAGCTGATCAGGCTGTTTGACTACTCTTCTAAGTTGCTAGAGGGAGTGGCTAAGACAAGGTATTTTAGATATTGGGTGAGGTGTTTCTACTGTGCAATTATGGAAAAAAATATCATTTTTTCCATCTCTAGTCAGGGTAGAGACAACCTTATTCAGCTTTTTCCTAAATTCTACTTTAAACATTAAATTCCAAGTTGATGTAAATATTTATGTTCTTGCATTAGTCAGCAGAAAAAAATACATCCAGCAAACTCTTTCTTTCCACTTGTTATGGGCACTTACTTCAGAGTGATGGGAGTCATACTCTGGAAAAAACTCTCAGTTGCTTGCAGTGGGAGCCTGAATTATTAGTTAGTCCATGTACTTACTTTGAGATCTCTAGAGTTAAGTGAAATTAATATTAAGTGAATTGGCCATTAGTTAATTATTCTAATCTAGTGACTGGATAGGCACTGACCTTCTGAGTCACTGCTAAAACTAGGATGTGAAAAAGAAGTAGGTTACAGGACAAAGAAGGGTAGCTTGTGAAAAAGAATTCACAGAGCTATTAGAAAGTTATAATACTGCTGAGTTGGTAAATCCAGCCAGGTTTATTAAGTGGCATGCCTAAAACAAGACAAAACCAAACCACCACCAGCAACAACAAAAAACCCCACAACAACCAAAACCAACCAAAACCCAAACAACAACCAAAAAAACCCCAAATCATACAGATGAAGGAAATGTAATGTCATTGAACAATCCTATATAGCAAGAGAGAGTCTGATTTCCATATTTTAAAGTGAAAACAAAGTTAAAATATTTGGCTCACCCAATTTCATCACAGAGTTCCTGATTAGGTCCAAATACAAGGATATATTTCTGAGTTGTTAATATACTGTTTCATATTTTCTGCCTGCATAACTTGGGAAGTTTTACAGCTTGAAGAAATGCTTTGTCTCAATTTCTGAGATTTAATATTTATTAAAAAACTATGGTTATGTTTCAATGGGGGATGAGCAGGTTAAGTAGAAATGTAGACTTTGCAGTTAATTTGTCCTTTCAGCCAAACAAAATGTACTGTGATAGCAATGGGAAGTTTCAAAAGTAACCTGATATATCTCTGCATCTCTTGTCCTGAAACTGAAAAGGACAATATAGAGAAAATTGCTTCTTCTCAAACTAGCTGAGGCTTTCACCTCAGGGCAGAATTTAACATTAGACTACAATAAACTACAGAAGTATAGAATAAGAAGTGTTTGAGTTGGAAGGGATCTTTAAAGATGATCTAGTCCAACATCCTTGCTGTGAGGAGGCACATTTTCCTGTCTTCTGATCTAGAGGCTCCAACCTGACCTTGGACTCAGGGCATCTGGAGCTTCTCTGGGCAGGCTTTCAGTCCTGTAAGTCAAGCAAAGATGCCAGGAGGCCTGCACAGATGAATGAAGAGGGATGTATTCAACTGCATTTTTCTTTATTTGCTAAGTATTTAAATAAAATGTGTTACCTGCTCATTTGGCCTAATGTTCTGTGTTCTTATTCATCTGATGGTCTGAGGCACAGAAAGCTTGACAATGTGTCAGCTTCAAGGAAAGGACATGAGAAATTTTTAATTCATGTCTTCATTCAGAGTACATGAAAGACTAGAAAAAGGTGAACTTGTTCACTATGAACAAGTACAATGAAAAAAGGCCTGTGTACAGTCCAACACCAATGAGTTCTCTCGAAAACTTTGAAATACCATGCTGTAGAATAAGAAATGTTCTTATCTACAGTCTATAAAGCCAGATTTTAACCTACTTACTCCACCCTTGCTGCTGATGCTTGTGTGTCTTTCTACAAACTGTTTTTTCTTTAACAGACAGGGTGAAGAAAGGACTTTACTCAGAGCATATCTCTCTACCACTTATGTCCCTGCAGAGGTCTGGAAACCCACAGTGCACTAGGCTGTCAGTAATTGCCAGTTTGGCAAGATCAGATTTTTTTTTTTTTTTTCAGTTTGTATGTGCCTTTTTAGGTTAGACTAAACGTTTCATTTCTGCCAGATCTACTAGTCACCATATGGTCAGCATATGGAGTCATGATTACAGGAAGCTCAGGGTGGTTTTCCGCTACTTGTAGCTCTTCCAGGAGAAGAAAAAGACAATATTATTATCTTTTAGCACTTTGTACTTTCCAAGAGGTCATATGATGAATTTGGAACTGTGAACTCCAAGTCTGATTGAAAATTCAGAATAATGTTGGGAAAAAAACCTTAACTTTACTTCAATGTGAATACACACCCCACTACTGTTTCCCATTCCCACTGCCATCTGCAAGTTGGGATTTTATGAGAAATTAGGAAAAACCCCACCTCAACAACCAAAACCAACCAACCAAAGAAAAAACAACTAAAGTAATTAACAAAAAACAACAAAGCAAACCAAACCGAAAATGTTTAAGAAATAAAATAATCACAGTCTCCCAGAAATGAGGGACAAGCTTTTGATAATGAAAAAGAAAGCTGCATTGTTGACATTAAAACAAAAGCGATTTGGAGGAAATATATTCATAAATTTGATTGCTGTAAAAATTAATAATTTCATGTCTTCACCACGTGTTCTCAGAAAAAAAGAAGAGGCTTATCGGATTATGGCTTATTTGCCAACAATAAACTAAAACTATTAAAAAATGACTTGACTTGATCAACAGTGCCATGTTTTCCAGCCTTGAAGTAATACATTAACTGTCCTTTCAGAAGATGGTAATACCAGGAAAGCAAAATCTCACTTATAAGTTGGTGTCTTGCATAAAGAATGTAAGTGCAGTTTCCATTAAGGATAACCTTTATGGACCTCTGTTTAGGTTAGCTAATAAAACAACCTCATTTGGATCACATGGGAAAGTTCCTGACTTCATAAATATCTGCCAATACATTTGAAGACTTTCATGGAAATACAGTTGACTGGACTGTGGTTTAGAAAGGTGTAAAACTGTAAGGAAAAAGAAACTCTCCACTGCTTTTGTAAGCTACATAGGAGCTAAATGCTTTCCTGTCTCCATTTACCCCTAAAATGCACAGCAAGAATGGGTTCACAGGAAGCTACATGACAGGTCTCCAAATCTGTCATGAGAGAGAATTATATTATTCCGTCACCAGAAGGTCGGTGTGTTTTGAAATTCTAGGAAGCTGGCAAGCCCTACACCCAGGAGTGAAACATGAACTGGAGTCCATGACTCCTGTACTCATGGTATTACTCTCCTGGCTGCTGGCCAGGCCCTAGACCACAATGGCCAGAATAGGGCTTATAATATTTGCTAAGTTTCAGGAAGGCGGCACCTTTGCTTTGTCTGCTCCCGTTCCAGATCCATATACTTTACGTAAATGGCAACCTGAACCTGAACTCAGGTGCTGAATGGACAAGGATGTTCCCCCTGGGGGGGCTGTGTTTCGTCTGGAGGTGACTCTTAATGTGGGCTGAGACTATGTTTTATGGTGACAAAACCTAGTCTGAGAACAAGACAGCATCATTGCCTGAACTGTCCTGATGCTCCATGTGGGACAGATCAACTTCACACTGCTTTTGGATTACAAGCTGTTACCTTTATTTCAAGAAGCACAGAAAAACATACTGATGTTTTCTGAACTCCTGACTTCAGTGATGTTTTTGACTGAGGAAAGTGTGAATATGGTTTTTAAAAGAAGATTATGAGCAGATCATCAAATAATGACATAAATTACATTTAGATTGATGTTTGCATATTTCACTGCATTATTGATTCACTCTTTATCACTGAGTATGTCTTTGTACTCTTTAAATTTCATCTGACCCAACGAAGTCTACCCAAACTTCTGGATATTCTTTCTGAAGAACTATTCTCAGAGAATTTGAACATTTTGAACTATTATCTACAGTAAAGATTGACTTGTTTTTACCTTCTGATTGAGTTATCTGATTGAGTTAATTTATACTATAAAGCTTGAGTCTTGGTTAGAAACGTGGGTTTTCATGAAGCAAGAAGGAAAGCTTTTTCAGACAATATATAGACACATTAAGGAGAAACAGAGAAAGTAGGTTAAATTAAGTAAAATCTTTCACATTAAATATCTCCTTGGGTTTAAGTAACTAACTGTACATTATAATTTAGGACACTTTGTGTTGGAGTTTCTCTATGTTACTATAACTTTGAATTAATTTTCACAGGCATCTGGTGAGTGGTCTGCTTACAGAGATCTTGCCTATTTTGAGATTGTGCTTCAAACATGTAATCAGTAGATTTTAAGGTATTGGTTGTTCCCTGATATTGAAACTATGCAGCCAAACCCAAAACATTCCCAGTCAACCAGACATAAATTAAGGCATTTTCTTGTTTTGGTGCAAGGGTTCCTCATTTGCCTCCATGTAAATAAGACCCGGATCTAGTCTCTGGAATGGAAATATCAGAAGACTAGAAGACTTGATTATCCTCCTCCTATGGGAAAATCCAGTGGTGATCACACAGGCATGCATAGATTGAGCTGGGTCCAAATTCCTGTGCTTTATATTTCATGAAAAAAAAAAAAAAAGAAAAAGAAAAAGAAAAGGTTTCTGGAACTACGCAATATGCATTATTTAGGTATACCCTGACATATGTGACTGATTATTGTTATTAGCATTCTCACATATTTTCAATGAAAAAGGAACTTGTCTCAAATGGTAGATGTCTTATTCTTTATCTTGAAGGTGTACTTTGATGTTTTTTTTTTTCTCAAGTACTTATAAAACCAATGATGAATGAATATCAGTTCACCAGTTTAAGCATTAATCCCACCATGACAAAGAGAAGCTGATGATTCATTCTTTTGAGAGATAAATTTTCATGGGAATTGCATTAGGCTGTGATTTTTTCAGCACTTAAATACGCATATTTGTTCATATAGGTAATGTTTTTACAATCAATATATTCTTTTACAGTGAGAGACTTTGCCACAAGTTTTCTTATAGGTTTCAAGTTTACTGTAAAGTTACACTTAGGCTGATGCATTTGAAGGTTTAAGTCATGAGGAAGTTACAGAGAAAAAAAAGCAAAGTGATCTGCAGGGAAATACAGAACAGTGTCGTATTTCCAATCTCTTCAGCTAATCTTTTCAGCCTTTTGTCAGTTGTAACTAGCAGTTACTGGCTAATTGTTACCTTTATTATTAATCACTTATGACACTTGGTACAGACTAGACTGACAAAAATCAAATTAAAAATGTCTGTATAAAAATATTACTTTTACTTCCTCTGTTACTGCTGCTGTGGCCAGAAAAATGCTTCAGTTGATTTGCCTGATTTCACTTCATCTTTTCAACTGTGACAAAAGGCTAGTCTAAGCTAATTGTTTTGTCTATTAGTGAACTATTTTAGACAGCTGAGAGGAGATGAATTACTCCACTGACTACTAAGAAGACATGAAAAATAAGATGGGACAAGACATCTCAACTTTTGCTAAATAAATTCTAGTTTAGAGAGGAAAGGTAATACCATTAATTAGTCTAGTATTTCTAAAGGCTTGGTCACAGGATGGAGTGATCCAGGTATAGTGCAAAGACTCGATTTACCAAACCGCACAGTTTCTGCATAGTAAAGTTACTGCACAATAGCTTTCTCCTAGATAAACCTCTTGAGAGTGTAACCAGAGGTAACATTTCTAGGTTAGGTTAGATTTTCATTTATCAGAATGGTTGTTTCAGGAGGTGAGGTTTCTGCAATATTTTTTTCCCTACTTTTATAGCAGAAGGTTTGTGGGTTTTTTTTCTCTTGCTAACTTGCTTGTGTTTTCATGGTTAAGGACGGATGTGTGCCTAGATGTGTGGCACTGAGATTACGTTGGTAGCAAGTTACTTGTTGGTGCCATGGGCATTTACTTACTAACATTCGCCTTTTTTTTCTTCAGTGTGGTAGTTACTGAAACATTAGAGGATATCTTAGAGGAAGATAATCTAATCTTAACATTAGAGGAAGTCAGAATCTCTGACTTCTATGTAATTTTATTGGGCTTTATGTTTTGATGACCCTAGGTTTAAAAAAAATCCCGTGTCTATGGAAAAAAGTCCTACCTTTACCTGTCTTACCAAGCCAAACAATTGGAAATGCTTTACAGCAGACCCTGAACAACAGAAGGCAGCTCAGGGTGGATAAGCCAGTCCACAGAAGGGTAAGAAACAAGACACTGTTCTGCATTTCCCTGCAGATCTCTTTGCTTTTTGGTCTCTGTAACTTCCTCATGACGATTTGCTTGCAAAAGACCTACATGCTTTGAGTGGTTGATTTATGGAAGAAGAGCAGAGGGATCCTTGACATTTTTTTTTTCCATTCTAACATAAGCAGAGGTGATACAAGCCTTCCTCATCACTTGACTCAAAGGTTGATGGAAATAGTTGTCCTTTACCCACACTATCCCATCATATATAGACCTCTCCTTGGTATTATTAAGTTTTCTGTGCTTATAGCAGGATGATCAGAATGAGATAATTTGTTAGTTTTTACACATTTCTTTTCTATGCTGTTTAGAATGCAGAGCCTTTAGCTATATTGGCACAATGTTACTCCCAAATCAATGTTTACCTATTATTGTTTTCTATTTAAAAAGTTACTGAAACAACTGGATGTCTGAGAAAAGCATAGTTCATAAACTTAATCTTACCTTGGTAAATAGGGTCAAAACAGGTATTTTCCTCAGTATGGAAAAAAGGTTTTTTTCAAGCTGTCAGTTATTACATGGTGATAATACTGTTTAACAAAAAACAAACCTTGTGCTCTGCTTTGTTTTTCATGTCTTTGAAGGAAATTATTAAGGATTGTGGAACTATATGACACTTCCACAGTCTAGCCAGAACAAACTCTAAGGATTAAGTTATTAATGCCATGATTTATAGCTCCTATACTGGATGTTCTCTAGGACACTTCCAAAGGTGTGAAAAATAGGAAAAAAAAATCAATTGCCTGTGGCCTTGTGTGTTCAGTGCACTTAAAGACATAAGTTTCAGAGCTGTTTCCTCTCTGTGATGAGACCTGTTGCTCTGTCAGAAGAAAATTCCTATGTCTGAAGGTAGTGCTGGAAGTGGATGTCCAGCCCTAAGCCAGATGCTTATGCAGCTCTATTGCTGCCTTTCCTTGAGCATTATGTCAAGCATAACCCACTGTAAAAGGTAATTTAGAGACTTCTTTTAATTCTGAGTTAATTAAGGCCCTTTGAGTAACATATGCAGAAACTTTTTTGTTGTAGGTATATCATCTTTATGTTGACTGTACAAAGTAATGCTATTCAGTCCCCTCACTGCTTCAGTGAGGTAGGAGCTTGAATAAGATTAAACCTAAAGCAGGCCTGAAGATGTGGATATGAAAGGAAAAGAGTTTGAAGAACTCCAGTCCTCAGCAATAACTCTGTGCTGTGGAAGAACCTGCCTGCCATTAAGTATGTCAACCACTTGGTGCCATATTGCAGCAAAGGATTAAATTCCTAGTACTGATTTAGCTGCAACCTTAGACATTTTGATAAGAAAAATCAGAAGTTTCAAGTAAGTTAAACATCATCAAAAAGCAGAGAAAAATGCTATTTGCTACACTAAAAAAAAAAAAATTATATCCACAAGATCATGAATTAAATAACAAATATCAAAACTATGTGAAAATTATTAATTTGGTTAAAGTCAACTGTAAATTTTAGCTGCAAAACCCATAGTTTGGTCCTTTAAAATGAGGAACTAAGGAAACTGAAGCACCATTAGAAACGTATTATTTGCATTCACTGTTGTGAAAAGACAGTGTCAAAGGCTTTACTAAAGTCCAGGCAGACAACGTCCACAGCTTTTCCCTCATCCACTAGGTGGGTCACCTTGTCATAGAAGGAGATCAGGTTAGCCAGGCAGGACCTGCTTTTTGTAAACCTGTGCTGACTGGGTGTCATCACCTAGTTTTCTTCTATGTGCTTTGTGATGGCACTTAAGATGACCTGCTCCATAACCTTCCCTGGCATTGAGGTCAGACTGAAAGGTCTGTAGTTCCCAGGATCATCCTTTTGGCCCTTCTTGTAGATGGGTGTCACATTTGTGAGCTTCCACCCAACTGTGACCTCCCCTGTTAGCCTAGACTGTTGATAAATAATGGAAAGTGGCTTGGTGAGCAAGCCAATATTAATTATTGTTAGGAAAATTCCATAGGCAATATATTGCCTAATTTGCAACTGCTGAAGTGCTCATTTGAAGTAAAAGTTGAAGTGCTCATCTGGACCTCACCCTTAGATCTCTGAAATGGTTTCTCAGAAGGAAGACATTCCTGTTTCAACATACAGAATAACTGAATGTAAGGGACATCTGTGACAGGTATGAACTGTCATAGAAATGGACATAGAAATGTCTGTGGATTGAATGTATCACATATTTTCCATGTTGGTGAGTTGCCTATTAAAACAGAAATGGTTTGCAAAACACAGTATTTTAATCTACTCTCTACTCATCAGCAGAATTAAAATCATTCTTTGTTAAAGCCCTAAGTAATGCAATGGCATATAAAAAGCACATTTACAGGGCAGTAAAATGTTTATAAAGTGCATTTAAAATACCAATTTAATTTGATATGTCACCAACGAACACAATAGCTAGTTTGCAAATGGTTATTCTCATTAGATCCAAGCTTTTAAGAGCATGAAAAGAACAAATAACATGCCAATAGGGGATAGCAATGTTTTCAGTTACTAAGGAAAGTGCATTTCATCATGATAAAAAAAAAAGGGTACTAATTAGTTTTCTACAGTTACTGTAATTTTCCTTTGGTATGATTTTTTCTATTTATTTTCCCAGCTCCACATTACTACTGAGTTATGCAGCCATCAGAATTTATAGCATACTATGCCCTTTATTGAAACCTAATATGAGAGAAAAAATGTGCAGTATGACCTAATTTTCAAGTATAATTTTGCCTAATTTTATGCTACAAGCCAAATTTTCAAGTTATGAGCCATATGCATCTGTAGATTTAGCAGTCAAAGACTTAGGTTATAATATTTCTTCCACATAAGAATATGTATGAATCTGCTTTTGTGCATAAAAAAGAGTGATCACATGGACTCATATCAGGACCTCAGTCTTAGAAACAGTTGTGTCTGTGCCAAATGTAAGGTGCATGTGCAGCATTGCTTTCATTTCTTCTGCCATTTCTTAAACAATTAGTCAAAGTAAAGCTCAGTTTGGAGAAAAAGTAATTATTGGTTCTTCCATAACACACAGATATACAAGAGTCATGCTTCTGTGTTGCATTTCAGATATATTAATTTCTTAGGCCGTTTTTATGCTGCTTTTAGTGTCTCCCGGGGCACTTCAAAGGTGGTTTTATTTAAGTGTCTAATTTTCTTTAGTTTTCAACAGCTTTGATGGCATTGAAGTGATTTAGAGAGAGATTTAGTATTGTCATATAACAATATTCACATGACAGGGGTGCACATCAAAAGCAAAGTCTTTGACTAGCAAAATTAAAACAACACTGTTATTAAATTGAGGAGTCATGGATCTGAGAAACTCAGCTAAGAAACAAAACAAACAAACAAAAAAAGAAAACAAACCAAACTGCTGTAAAAATGACTGTACACATATTTCAGATTAAAAGTATGTACTGCAAAGAAAAGTGTGAAGAGAGAAAAATGACGCATGAATACTATGGGATTTAGGGGGATTGCTAACAAAAGAACCCCAGGAACATGTTTAGGTTGTTATCAGTGTAAACTTCTACAAATTAATGAGTCTGCATTGAAAAAACGCGGACAAAGCATCTCTTGAAAAAAGTGTGACAGTCAATACCTTTGGAATAAATTCTAAGTAATATATAAATTTCACCATCTGAAGTTGTAAGACTATACATGAATGGGTGCAGCAGGCCTGGCCGATAACTTGGTGAGGACAGCAAAACTGGATTCAGACTCTCATCTCTGGATTAACGCTCTGTATTTTTAGTAGGATAAGATGTTAAAGCATTTTATAAAGTTATATCAATTTCAGTGGAGACCCCATGTAGATGATTCCCCTGAGATCCAAAGGAAAAAGAAAGAGGTAAGGAAAGAATCAATCATATTCTAAATATATTTTTATAAAGTATCTCAAAACATCAGTACTGCAAACATTAAGCATGCTTAACTTTAATTACCTTTCACCCAGGATATTGAAGCCACATGTCATTACTCACAATAGAAAATGTAACCACCTCAATACAGTGATGGAAAGAAAAATTTTCAAAAGTGGGCAGAACTCCAAGAAACCATTTCTGTTAATTTTCAGAAGTGCTTTGAAAATAATATCTATGATCTTATTTTTGGAGGTGTGAATAGACCCTTAGGGAAGAAAAGCTTGAAGAAGCACTACAGTTTGTATAGCAATGTATTAAAAATCTCCTGGCAATGTTCTTCCATCCGTCAAAAAAGATCCGTTATGGAAAGCAAGATACCAAGACATTACATTACCCCAAAGCAGGACTATATTTGCAATTTAATTTATTAATCTATTTGTACTTATCCAATAGCCTGGAGAAATAATTTGCTCTTCCAGTAAAAAAAAGTTGATTCTCCATTCTGCTTAGTAATTGCTAAAGCAATATATGAATTCTTTAATAATGTTAATAAGAAAAGTTCTTATAAACAGTTCTTTAGTTCTTCTAGTGGTTTGAACCAGCATTTTGACACAGTATGTTTCTGGTGAACTTGAATTGGTTTAAATAAAAAAGGACCCCTTTTCAAAAAAAAAAACCCCTTTGCAGCAGTTTTTTGAAGGAAAAAAAAAAAAGGTGATAAAAGCTAAAATAAAAAAGAAATCAGAATTACATTTTCATTAAAAATATATGGTATCAATTTTTTTTTCCCCCAAGTCAAAATATGTTCTATTTATATTTAAAATCTTGTTTCTGTTTACAAAAAAAAAAAAGTCAAAATCCTTTTGTTTCCTGAAAACCAACCATTTTTAATTTTGGCATGATCTAGTCACCACAGAAAAGTTTCTAACCATGGGCTTATGGGTAACTGGTGTTTATTTTCCCCTTAGCTCCCCCAATAGTCAAGGGAGAGAAATAAGCACTGTCCATTTTAGATTTGGATTCCCACCTATCTAGCAGTACAGCAAAGGTAGAGTAAGCCTGCAAAACTAACTTAAATTAGTTGTATACTTCTTAAAATCTTTTGGTCAGATAACTCATCCTGGCAGCCTGTAAGAAGAAATTTGTGTGTTAAAAAACAACAGCAACAACAAATTCGTCATTTTCATCAATGCCAAAAACCAAAACCGAAATGACCATGTTAGACCAGAAGACTATATGTAAAGGAACATATATTACATTTTTTAGCTACTCTGTTCCTCTTGATGGCCAAAAAAAAAAGTTTGTTATCTCCTTTATTAAAACAGCTGAGATGTACAACTCTAAAACACATTGATTTTTTACACTGGGGAGAAGTGAACTCCTACAGGTCAATGTTTTCTGAACGTATAATTCTAGTATTAGTAATAATTAGTCTTAATGAGGAGAGGCTTAGGGAGCTGGGGTTGTTCATCCTGGAGGAGACTTGGGAGGGACTTTATCACTCTCTGCAACTACCTGAAAGGAAGTTGTAGTCGGAGGGAGGTCAGGCTCTTCTCCCAGATAGGATGAGAGGGCATGGCCTGAAGCTGCACTAGGCGAGGTTTAGGTTGGATATTAGGAAGCACTTCTTCACAGAAGGGGTGATTAGACACTGGAATGGACTGCCCAGGGAGGTGGTGGAGTTGCCATCCCTGGAGCTGTTTAAGGAAAGATTGGATGTGGTGCTTCGAGACATGGTCTAGCTGATGTCATGGTGTTGGGTCATAGGCTGGACTTGATTCCAGACTCAGAAATTCTGTGATTCTGTGATTAATGGGAGTGCAGAAGGCAATTAGTTTCTTAACCTTTGAGAAGCAAAATTACACTGACAGGAGAGCTGGGCAAAGGCAAAACTAATGAAGTTCAACAAGGATAAGTGTAGAGTCCTACACCTGGGGAAGAACAACCAGTACAGGTTATAGACCCACTGAAAAGCAGCCACATGGAGAGGGACTTCAGAGTCCTGGTGGACAATGTTATCCACGGAACAGCAATGTGCCCTTGTGGCCAGGAAGGCCATTGGTCTCCTGGGGTGCATAAAGAAGAGTGTGGCCAGCAGGTTGAGGGAGGTTCTTCTCCCTCTCTACTCTGCCCTAGTGACACCACATCTGGAGTATTGTGTTCAGTTCTGTTCTCCCCAGTTCAAGAGGGACAGGGAAATACTAGAGTCCAACAGAGAGCTACAAAGATGATTAAGGAATTGGAACATCTCTCTTCTGAGGAAAGTCTGAGACCCCTGGGGCTGTTCAGTCTGGAGAAGAGAAGACAGAGAGGGGATCTTATTAATGTTTACAAATATCTGAAGGGTGGGCATCATGTAGAAGGGGCAGTCCCTTCTCAGTTTTTCTCTGTGATATGACAAGAGTTAACGGTAGCAAGGTGAAACAGGAAGTTCCACCTCAACATGAGGAAAAACTTCTTCACTGTGTGATGGAGCCTGGAACAGGCTGCCCAGAGAGTTTGTGGAGTTTTCTTCTCTACAGACTTTTAAGACCCACCTGGATCTGTTCCTGTGTGTCCTGCCCTAGGTGATCCTGCTCTGGCAGGGGGGTTGGACTCAATAATCTCCAAAGGTCCCTTCCAACCCCTACCGTTCTATGATTCTGTGATACCAGTTATGTGGTTGCACTAATAGGAGTACAAGGTTATCAAGAGATATAATAGGAAATACTGAATAATCATCTCTCTGGAAAGGACTGGAAATGGACCCTGGGAACTACAGACCTGTCAGCCTCACCTCTGTGCCCGGGAAGATCATGGAGCAGATATTCCTAGAAGGTCTGGTAAGGCACATGAAGGACAGGGAGGTGATCATTGGGGCAAATCCTGCCTGACGAACCTAGGTGGCTTTCTATGATATAGTGACTATGTCAGTGGACAATGGATGACCTATGGATGTGATCTATCTGGACTTCTGCAAGGCCTTTGACACAGTCCCCCACAACATCCTACTCGCCAAGTTGGAGCGATACAGATTTGATGGGTGGACCATTCAGTGAATAAGGAATTGGCTGGATGGTCACATACAGAGGGTAGTGGTCAATGGCTCGAAGTTCAGATGGAGATCAGTGACAAGTAGTGTCTCTCAAGGGTCCGTACTGGAACATGTACTGCTTTATATTTTTATCAGTGACGTAGACAGTGACATTGAGTGCACCATCAGCAAGTTTGCAGATGATAACAAGCTGAGTGGTGATATCAATATGCCAGAGGGATGGCATGTGACCCAGAGGGACCTGGACAAGCTGGAGAAGTGGGTCCAGGTGAATCTCATGAGGTTCAAGAAGACCAAGGGCAGGGTCCTGCACCTGGGCCAGAACAGTCCTCATTATCAATACAGGCTGGGGGTTGAGGCGATAGAGAGCAGCCCTGCAGAAAAGGACTTGGGGGTGCTGGTGAATGAGCAGACAGTGCACACTTGCAGCCCAGAAGGCCAATCACATCCTGGGCTGCATCAAAAGAAGTGTGGCCAGCAGATCAAGAGAGGTGATTCTGCCACTCTGCTCTGGTGAGACCTCACCTGGAATACTGCATCCAGCTCTGGAGCTCTCAGTACAGGAGGGACATGGACCTGATGGAGCAGGTCCAGCTGAGGGCCACAAAAATGATCAGAGGGCTGGAACGCCTCTCCTACAAAGACAGGCTGAGGAAGCTGGGATTGTTCAGCCTGGAGAAGAAAAGGCTTAGGGGAGACTGAAAAGCGACCTTCCAGTACCTGAAGGGGGCCTACAAGATGGCAGGAAAGGGACTGTTTACAAAGACCTGTAGTGACAGGATGAGGGGCAATGGTTTTCAGCCAGAGAGAGTAGATTTAGACTGGACATTAGGAAGAAATTTGTTACTATGAGGGTGGAACACTGGAACAGGTTACCCAGGGAGGTAGTTGAGGACCCATCCCTGGATATATTCAAGGTCAGGCTCATAAGGCTTTGAGTAACCTGATCTAGTTGAGGATGTCCCTGCTCACTGCAGTGGGGATCAGACTAGATGACCTTTAGAGGTTCTTTCCAGCCCAAACCATTCTATGATTCTATGACTTACTGTCTCTTGTCTTCTCTAGAGGTGTCTAACACAGACCATTGCTCGTCAGAAAACTGTGGCTTATGTGCTGGCCTAACCCTATTGAAGGTCCATTCTCCTTCAGTATGTCACAAAATACGTCTCCACATTTCACAAAATGTGCCTTTACTTTAACTTCAACATTCTCTGAATAACTGGGGAAAAAAAGGTACCTTTGTATTGACATATTTCTTATTGAATCAAACCACTGAGTTGAGAACATGGTGGCATTGTCATCTGTATTGTACTGTCTGGAAAATAGAGTGGAGTAGCAGGTATCAGAACCTATTGCTTGGGTACAATAATGGAAGACAAAAAAAAAAAAATCATGTTTTTAAATTCTCTGGAAACAAAGTCTAAGTCCTTCTTCATGTTGGAGTGATTTGAAAACACAAACTCATTCACACAAACCTTGGATTATATTGAATTATTGGAATAGCAAATTGGCAATGTTTGCATAATCACCCCATCCATTACTTAATGATTTTATGGTATTTTATTACTCAAAATTAATGTGTGGTATTTCTGCAGTCCTAGAGTTGTAACTTCTTGGGGGTTTTTTGTTGTTGTTGTTGGTTTTGTTTTGATTGGTTGTTTTTTGTTGTTGTTGTTGTTTGTTTGTTTGTTTTGATTTTGTTTGTTTTGTTTTGATTTTGTTTGATTTGGATTTTTGTTTGTTTTGGTTTTGTTGGGTTTTTTGTGTGTGTGTGGGGGTTTTACTATTTATTTATTTATTTATTTAGGGGGGGAAACGGTGTTTTCATCTCACCACTTCCTTGGACTGAGTGGTGGTTTTGTAGTTTTGGAGAATAGCAAGGCTGAAACAGGACAGACACTCCTGTCCAAAGAACAGCTATAACAAAACTGGCAAGTGTAACTCTGAAACTGTTTTCTTTTAGCTTTTTACAGAACTCTGTTATCTGTTTATTATGCTCCATCCTCTGAAACCCCGAGATGCACTGAAACAAAGAGGTGTCCTTTTCACTTAAACCATGGAAAACCGAAAGTCAAAGCATTGCACTGCAATGCTCATATTGTCCTCCAGTTAAACCCTTCAGGAGGTGTTTATTGCAGAGATTTATATTGGATGTTATGTTGAATATTCTCTTTTCTTCCATCTGAGGATTGCAGATGTTACTTATTTTGCCGTTCAATGTACCATTCTTCTTTTGAGAAATAAGAAAACAAAGAGATACAAGCATTTCTGGCTTTATTGAGGGATAACAGAGTTTTCCAGCAAATTAACAGAACACTGGAAAAACCGAACACTGGAAAAAAACCCAGTATTAGTTTTCAATGGATAACCAGCAGGCTGCTTCCAAAATTATGGCTGAAGTTCACAGAATGTCTTTAAGTTTGCAGAGTGGCTGTTTGCCCACAGAAATGTTGAGTTAGTGCCAAATGACAGAATAGTTATATGCTTTGAAATAAAGTCCATGTTCAACAGACTGCTTCTTTTTCTTTTCCATATTTACCTATGGTTTAAGCTAAACCAGAAGGATAGTCTGAAATTAGTCTGGCACCTTGAAAATTTGAATACACCTGAAAAACTGTATTGATTTTATGTAATGGATTTGCCTACTTGTACTTACAACTGTAGAAATGTATTTTGTATATCACCTCTTTAGGTGGGAAACTTGAGCAGGAATGTTTTATGATGTCAAGAACATAGTATAATTGAAGATATCATTTAATAACATTGTTAAGAGTCCTTGATGTATATCTTCTGCCAGACTGGCACTGAAAGCCACCAAAGGGTTTGCTCAATGCAAGTGGAAATGAGTGGGAATAATCTCAGTGGGAATGATTTCAGTAGGTTTCACTGGTTGACTTCACCAACAGGTTACATAGTACACGTTCATTTCTGCTTAAGGCACTTCCTTTTTTTGCCACAGAGTTCAACTTTCCTCTGTTGCTCCTATGCATTAGGCAAACAAGAAATGAGCATTAAAACAGGGTGGTGAGCTAAGAACAGAAACGAGTCATGCAGCAGTTAGCATTCAGCTGTGGAAATGGGTTCTGATTGAGCAGAGTGGAATATTTAGAGTGATTATGTCTATGGAAAAGCAACACAGTGGGTCTTTTTCTACCACTTTGGAAGGATTTATAAAATAAACTACTTTGGGCTTTTGGCAGTTCAGCAGGATTTGGCCATAAACTTTATTCCCAGTTTCCCCTGTAGTAAATGGAGAACCTGGAAATAGCCTTTCATATTGCCAAAAATGAAGTATGTGGACATTTGTATGTAGCTATAGTAGAATGAAAACACTATAAATTAGAGTTTAATTCCTGATGAAAATTTAGTTGCACTTACCTGTGATCACTTGGCCTTTTACTCAGTGAAGATTAAGAATTACTAATCACACTTCCGGTGGCCCTGTGTAGTAAAATAGAAGGATTGCACAGTACTGTCCCATGAAAAAGACTTCAACATAGGCTGTGAAAAAACAGATGAGATTTTCTGTTCTTGATTAGACAGCTGTAGGCAAGACCTGACTGTAAATGGGGATGGAAATGCTCTGAAGGAGCTGATGGAATCTGAAGAAAGGCTGTTACTACAAAAAGTGTCATTTGCAAGCAGTCTGGCATGTGAGTTTTATATCTTGGAATGCAGTTGCTCCATGCTTTATAGCAGTATATTTACCAGAGGAAGGGAACAAGATAGATCAACCACTATGGTAAAAAATATAATTTCACTGACACTGTAAAATAAAAACAAAAATTGTTGGTTTACCTAAAACTCAGCTGACAAAAAAGCCTTTTCCATATGGATACTGCAAAGGGGTTGGCAGTGGTTGACACAAAGGGATATCACCAAGGAAGTGTTACTTGCCTTCCTGGTTTTAAAAGGGAAATTACTTTAAAATCTCTGATTATTAATCTATCTGTGTAGAATGAATTTTGTAGACATAAATCAATTTTTTTCCAACTTTAAAGCAGTCTTCAAAGGCACAGTTGTGTGGAGTTAATAAAAATGTTTGAGATTTTGCTATAGAATATAAGGGACAATTTTTTTTTTCATAATTATTCTGTTAGAAAAATAGATTATTTTGATTGGAACTCACCAAAATAAAAACATGTCTGTTAGAAGTAAAAGGGGCTGGGCCTGCTTCTTAGTTACTTCTACAGAAATGAAATTTCCTTTAAAGTGTGATTTATTAGCAGTCTACGACAATAAGATTCATTAAATATCTCATCCAGATTCACTTGAAGGTAAAACTCAGTAGATATTCATCTAATCTTAGGATGCTGAGAGAGGAATTTTTTTAGTATGAAAACAGTGGGATTATAAATTTTCTCCATGCATGAACCATGCTGTCTGAAAAGACAGCATTGCAATGCTGAGGTTATTAGTTTTTGTATCCTGTACAAATAAACAAATCTGTGATGTTTCTATATAGTTATAGGTGGTATAGCATAAAAGTTTGTCCTCACTTGTCTACATTCCATTTTTGAAACACAGTAAATAAAAACTCGGTCATATTAAAACAGAGATGGCCAATTTTATTTTGTAAACTGGATGTTTTAAGACTGAAATTGAGAAAGTCCAGAACTTGAGGAATGGTGCCTGATCACTGCAACTGCTTTTTGTGTACCTAGACATAAAATAATGAATAGACAAGGATAAAATGTGTCTCTCTCCTGTGTTAAGGTCAGTTCCACAGGAAAATAACGTGAAAATATCAGGGAAAACTGTATCCTGAAATACATATCAGTCAGATATACCTTTACCATCCCTTCCCCATACATTTGAATAACAGCATATGACAGAATCTAGAAATCTTCTGTTTCCTGACAGTTTTAAAAAACCTCTAATCTGATGCAGCAACATAATTCCTATTAGGAAGATCTGTCTACCAGTTTTCATTTCAACACACTATATGCATTATAACTCTACATATGGTTTTCATGTGCCTGTCTATCTTGTTGCCAATTATGTTTCTGTGTGTCATCTTCTTATCTGTGCTTGCATAGACTTTTAATGAATTTCTCCCTTCCTCCATGACACACAGCCCCAACAGATGTTTGATGTGGATAATAATAGTAACATCTTTCTTTAGAAAAATATAAAGTTCCTTTTATGGGATTTGACTTGGCCATTGACATCATAATTGCATGGATATTATTTGTATTCCTTCCTGGTCTCATAGATCCTGTTTTATTTTATGGTTTACTGGAATGTACCCTTGGATGCAATAGTACAAAGGGTGTTGTGTATGTGGAAAACCAGATGGTTACAACTTTTCTTAAAGGGATACACAACTAATTTGTCTCCAGTTAATGTAATTTTCCACAAAAAACCTGAAGTATGTATAAATATGATGTTTTATAATCACAGAAGACTGGATTTTTCTCCTCAATTATCTGCAGTATACCTTGCACTGAAAGTGAAATAAAAAGCCCAAGACTGTTAATGAAACTTAAAGAGTGTTAATGAGTAATTTTTTATTCATGTTAATGTCTACTTCATTCATTTTTGTCCTCATCTGTTTTCTATTATTTTGAGGTGAATATTATCTGTCTTTACCTCAGCAGCTGATAAGGATGATCATGTCAAAGGTATGTAGAGGTAGGGTCATTTGTATTCTTAGAGACACAAAGTAGACAGATACCAGACCTGAGAGCAAAGATGGAAAATTGTTTCTGAAAAGCCTGCATCAACTGGCAACTATGTACTTCATCCTATATCAGTACCTTCATCTCAACTTTGTACTTCACTCATGATTTTCAATAATCTATTTCTTTGTAATATTAAGAGAAAATAAGTCCCTTTACTACATTATTTACTTGAGAGAAAAGGCTGCACCCACTTCACCACAACCTCCTTTCAGGTAGCTGTAGAGAGCAATAACGTTTCCTCTCAGCCTCTTTTTCTTTAAGCTAAACAATCCTAGCTCCCTCAGCCTCTCCTCATAAGACTTGTTCTCCAAACCCTTCACCAGCTTGGTTGCCCTTCTCTGAACTCGCTCCAGCACCACAATGTCTTTCTTGTGGTGAGGGGCTCAAAACTGAACACAGTACTCAAGCTGTGGCCTCACCAGTGCCAGGTACAGGGACATGATCACTTCCCTGTGGCTGCTGGCCACACTATTTCTGATACAGGACAGGATGCCATTGGCCTCCTTGGCCACCTGGGCACACTGCTGGCTCATGTTCAGCTGGGTGTCAACCAGCACCCTCAGGTCCTTTTCTACAGGCATCTTTCCAGACACTCCTCCCCAAACCTGTGGCATTGCCTGGCATTGTTGTGACTGAAATGCAGGACCTGGCTCTTGGCCTTGTTAATCGTCATCTCACTGACCTCAGCCCATTTATCCAACATATCCAGATCCCTCTGCAGAGCCTTCTTGCCCTTGAGCAGATTGACAGTCCCACTCAATTTGGTGTTGTCTGCAAACTTGCTGAGAAAGCATTCAATCCCCTTATCTAGGTCATTGATGAAGATACTGAACAAGACCAGCCGCAAAACAGACCTGGGCAACACCACTGGTGACCATAATTTTAATTATGAACAAGTTAATTTTCCCCAAGTAGAGTCTGTTTTTGCTAAGTGACATCCCTGTCTTTGTCAAGCCTTTTCAACTTATTTTCTCCCCCTGACCTGTTGAGGAGTCAGAGTGAGACATTTGGTAGCCAAAGTTGAACCACCACAGCTGTCAGGACCAAACAGAACATCACCTAAGCTCCCGTGTCCTCCACTGCAGCCCTTGGAGCCCTGTAGTTACTCCTAATAAGAGCAAGCTCACTCTGGTAGTACTGCTAGTACCCATGCTGTTGAGCAGAAAATAACCACCCAAGGGCCTCTTCATTCTTTCTGTAACACCCCACATCTGGGATACTGGCAAGGAACACATCTCCAGGGCAACAGGTCTGTCCCAGTGCCTGGGTTGCCTGTAGCATGGAGTCCACACCCAATAAATAAAACATTCTGGTTTAGCTAGCACAGATTTATTCCTAAAGAAAAGGTACAAATCATAAGATGATTTAATCTAAAATGAGTTTTTCTCCAGTACTTGTTCATCTTCTACTGTTTCCACTGTGCACAAGATCTGACATGTGGGAAAATGGATGTTACACAAATATGCACTATCCATCAGAGGAATGTGCTCTTTCCAAGTCAGTGGATACTCTTCATCAGTCTTTGAAGATGCATGCTGGGTAGAATGGTTTACTATGTATTAGAAAAGTCTTTTGTCTACATGAGCCTCTGCTAATGGTGTTGTGAAAGGTATCAGGGAAGAACGGAAATGTGCACACGTGGCAAATAGACTTTTTAGGGAAAAAAAAAATCTGCAGAGAACTTATTTTCAACATGCCAAGAACTTTCACATCTTTGTGCAAAATAATAAGAAATAAATAAAATTTGAATTAATTTAGAAGAATCAGGATATTGGTTTGCTGTCCATTTGGCCTGAGGTTGGTTTAAGTAATCTTTTCCTCTTCTTTTTACATTATAAAAGTTCTGTGTGTATGCACTCCTCCAAATTTGTTACTGACATTCATGATACTCACATATGGCAATCATTAACTACTGCATAAATGTACGACAGTTGATTTAATTATTTTCCTAGAGTGTTATTTGAGGAATTCAGGTACAAACACAAGTTCTTAGAGATACACTCTATACTTAGTATAATCTTCTAAGAAGGAACATATATACTTTATTTTGGAAATAACATTATATACCTCTCACGACTACATAAAAGACATCTGAGTTTTTCTCAATGGAAGACAAAGTCATACTCGATATTCTGCAAGCAGACAGATAAAGATGTAGTATTGCAAAGAAAAATAGTGAATAGGCCAGAAAACTTCAAGGTTCAGACCTGGAGGTATCTTTGTACTCTAGTCGTGATTTAGAAAGGTTCAGAAGGTAAGTTATTCCATCAAGAAAAGTTCCTCCTTTGTGTCTGACATCTACCATCACCTAATACAGGTTAAAATACTGGCTTACAGATCTTCTTTCTTGATTGTATCACATAAGATTCTACTGTGCTATCAGCAAATTAAAATTTCTTTTTCCAACTTTATAGGTCAAGGTAACTTAGGGGTTTTTTTTTACACAGTTTTTGAATTGGAACAGTTTTAATGACTTGTACTTTTCTTCCCTTCCAATGATGTCACACTTTCTCAGCAAGACGCTCAGAATTGTCCTTGCCTGTCCTAGTCTCCTACTTACCCATGTACATCCTTTTCTCCCTGCACCTAGCCTGACCCTGGAACTGAGTGGCACTCTTCCCCTGTTACCACGAGACCCTTAGCTAGACGTTAACTCCTCTCTAAACAAATAACTACTATGAAAATCACAACTGTGTAAACAGAGGCTAACACTGTAAATAACTGTCCAAGCCAACAGGAACGGTCATCATGATCAGTCCCTTGGCTGAATAATAAATGTGGTTTTCTGGATAGAGGTTAATGGAAACAGAGAAGCAGAATCCAGCTTCATGTTTTTGGCAAGTGGAGTCTGGACCCAAATGATGCTTGTACTTCGATGGTGTCTCCTTATCAAGAATTTCCTTGGTCAAAGTTTTGCAGAAATTTTAGACAGAATCATAGAATCATAGCACGGTAGGGGTTGGAAAGGACCTCTGGAGATCATCAAGTCCAACCTCCCTGAGACCAGAACTGAACACAATACTTCAGATGTGGTGTCACTAGGGCAGAGTAGAGAGGGAGGAGAACCTCCCTCAACCTGCTGGCCACACTCTTCTTTATGCACCCCAGGAGACCATTGGCCTTCCATGGAAAACTTACTGTTCACCAGAACTCCCAAGTCCTTCTCCACAGAGCTGCTTTCCATCAGGTCGACCCGTAACCTGTACTGGTGCATGGGGTTATTCCTCCCCAGGTATAGGACTCTACACTTATCCTTGTTGAACTTCATTATACAAGGTTCATATTACTAAAATGAGGTAAGCAGAACTTTAAACTGAAATACAATTCACCTGCCTTTATCAATCTGAAAATCAGCTGTCTGTTGTCTTACTCTTTGGCCTTTCTTGCGTAGTTATCGGAGAGGAAGAAGTACCTCCAGGGTCACTTCCCTCGTTTGGTCAGAGGTATCATGATTTTCTTTCCTTTTGTTCCTCCTTGCCATGAAATAAGTGTATATACTGACTTGAAGAGGACTGAGCTGTTGTCATTTTCAGTTCACTGAAATTCACTGAATGTCATTGTCATTCACTCAGAGGGGCAATTTAATCATGACTGTTGGACACATTTATGTATTAGGGTTGTTTTTTTCAGAATAGTACCTTTCAGTGCTTTTTTTTTTTTTCCCCCACATAAACCCAATTTTTTTCTCTTTTCCAATTAGTTCTAATAATATGCAGAAAAATACAGACAATTCTAGGAAATATCTCATTAGACTTTTCAGTTACTATTATCAGTGTGCCTAAGATGCTTCATAAAACTATGTATACCTCTATCTGTCCTTGACGATTTTATAACAAAACTAATTTTTTTTAGGATAATCTAAGTGCAAACAAATGCTAATGATGTCACTGAAAGTTCCTGGAAACTTGAAGAAGTTTTATTCCCTTCAGGGCTGGTGGTACAGTTCTATAAGTTTATAAAATATTTTGTTAGACTAATTTACATGTTGAAACTCCCACTTTGTTGCCAAAAGTAATAAAAGTAGTTCCTAGTGCAATGTCAATGATTTCATTCACAGCAACAGTGCAAGAGAACAACCACTATTCAGGATGGACGCTGCATGCAAAATGAGATCTTTGAAGAAAGTACACAGACTGACGCACGAGCTGTGTGCTTACAGATATGTGTGCTGGGCTGAGGAAAAGCTGCTCCACCCTGAATGTCAGTCATGGTGAACACTTTATTCAGAGCTGTTGTTGCTGGAGAAAAAAAAAGGAGTCAACTAGCTTGCTGTGCCTGTGGTCCTGCAGCAAAAATTCTGCACTCCATACACAACTGAGGAGGAGTGTGCATATAAAATATTCTTCTATTCATCGATATTTGGTAGGGCATGAGGTAGTATAGGATACATATGTTATTTTTCTTCTTTTTTTTCTTTTTTTTTTTTTTTGTAATTTTTTACCATGCAATGTATTAACAGACTGTGCCATATATTAGAAAAGATATAACTGCATGTGGAACTCTGAATGGGAATTTCTCCAAGCTTGTGAAAGCCTCCGAAGTGTAGACAATAAGAAGGAAATGCTGGATTCACTCTCAGTTAGGTACAGTTTGTGGTTTCACTAGTGTATCACTATCAATCAAATCATGAAGCATGTTTATGCAGAGAAGGCATGTCTTGTCTGTGTCTGGTCAGTTGCCTTGTCTAGTTACTTGGAGCATTGCAAATGTTATGACATGAAATATACTTGAAATAGCAGAAACCTCAAATCAGCAACTTTCTAGGTTCCTTTGACAAGCTGTTGCATGTCACCTTGGTCTTTTACTGCATGTGTGTGCTTTAAGTTAACTTGAACAAAAATCATTACAACTCCTCCAGGTCAGCCAAGAAGCAGAAGTTTGTGTCTAACTTTCCTGAGGGTACTACTATTTATCTTAGAATTTCATAAATGTCTCCAAAAACCCCTCCTATACATCACTCCTCAACACATGCCTGTCCAAACTTCAATTTAGATGTTAGCCTAAAAGCAAGCTTAACGCTGGCAGAAAACTCCTACCACAGGTTTTCCACTGTTTATGAAAAACAGAGTTTATTTTCCTTAAAAAGCTGCACATGTACACATGGAAAATGGTTCAGGACACTCTCTGGTAATTCACAGGCAACAGGAACACAACCAAGACAACAAAGGAGGCAGGACTGTGTGTCCTTAAGAAGTGTTTGCTCTGGCTTTAGTGGCACAGCTCTTTCTAGAGAGAGGATGCAATGCTGCTTTCGAGGCTCCAACACCATCCCTGCAGCAAGTACGGACACGGTCATACGATCTCATGAAGCACTCTGGCATACTGGAAGGGGAGTTATACAGTAGCTCAGCCTACATTTTTTCCCCATTACTTCCCAGAATGTTCAAACTTTAATTTCTTTTTTTCCAAGAGCATGCAGAGATTTTTCAGTCATAGAGAGGACAGCAAATCTGTCTCTTTAATGTCATGTCCTTCCCTGACCTCCACACCTGTCTCCTCTGAGACCTCAATAGGCTCATGAAGAGACTTATTCATGTATGCTGCAGGTTTTACCAGTGTATACTGTAAAAGCAGATACTACAGAAATGCATAGTAGGGGACATATTTTCTAAATAAGCAGGGCCTCTGCTTAACTTACATTTTCTGCCTTAGACAGCTGGGGTGGTGCAGCTTAAAGTACATGCTTTAGAGTATAGCATTATGATGCTTGTCCCAAAGAGTAGGAACAGAATGAAGGAAACAGAGGTATAATCTGTAATATACTTTCTCACAGTATGTGCTCACAGAGTAGGGTAACTGAAACAGAAGGAAGAGAAACAGACAAAAATAGGATGTGGTTGATATTATTCATATTCAGCACCTGTCTCATACAGTGCAACCTATTTTGCAGATTGCAGCAGCCACACTTGAGTGTTGACTGGAGTAAAGACACAAGAAGGAAAGGGAGACATTGTTAATGTAGCAAACACAGAGATTAAGTTTTGATGGATCAAAACAAGCTGAACAGACTTTTTGTACCCTTCTGCTTATGAAGAATGGATTTTTGTCTCAGCAGGAACAGGAAAGCAGTAAATAAATAGACTGGGACTGTGGGGTCCTCCTCCTCCACTTGTTTGTTTGCTTAAAGGTTTAGGAGTACTTGGAAAATCCCTTAGACACTGCCCCATCTATGTGTGCTCTAAAGAGCTGGGGTGGCATAGTCTATATATTCTGGATGCTGATGAATTAAGAAATTATTGCTGAAGTGGAGCATTAGACCTGTATATGTTAAAGTATATAATAATCCTTTTGTTCTTATTTATTAGCAAAATACATACAAAAGCAGGATTGAAAAGAGGCAGCTGTGAGGATTCCCAGTAAATTTGCACTGTGGGAGGACATGCTTAAAAGTTGTTTATGGTATTTAATAAGTTATTTGCAGAGCTTTGTGTGCTCTAGAGTATTTTCTATGTGTAGTGGTTGTTTTGGGTTGGGTTTTTTAAAATTATTTTACAGAAGCTATGTTTCCATGTGAGTTTCTTCAGTGACCATACCTGATTAAGCAATTGCTTCCCTTTCTCCCCCATGCCCTGCACAACCTCATAATAAGTGTTTGCAAAAGCATTTTCTAAAGTGGATTGTGAAGCTGCTGATCCAGCTGAAAAAAACCCACTTTTCTTCCCAGCTAGATACATTCCTCATTCCAGTTCAAGTTCTGTTTCCTTAACCAGCTCTGCTTGTATAGCACTGAGAGATGCACGAAGGCAGAAATGTGCTATGCAGGCAAAAATAGCTCAAGGCCATCTTGCTGCTCAGTCTCAGTCCATAAATATATAGCACAGCCGTAGGATGAATAACAGTATGATTGCAGGCTGTTGCTTCACTCCTATTTCCCCTGCCCATAGCCATTTATTCTCTCCTCTTCCCATGCAGTGGCACTACAGTTCAGCAGACTGAGTGATAAATGGGCTCAGGAAGCTGGAGACTTGTTGAAAAAGTAATAGACTGTTTTCAGCTTCCTCATTCAGCTTCACCGAGAGGTTACATATATTCCACTGTAGTTTCATGGCAGGACACACTAGATTTAAGATTTAGGGTCAGACTAACTCCTATGGGATTTCGTACTTGAAACTTATATGTCCATGTCACCTTCTCTCTTATTATTATCTCTCTTATTATTTTTCTTATCTGAATAAGGCTATAATTAAGCCTCAAGCTGCAGGATTTATGCAGCATTAATTCTGGCCTTAATTCTGTATGACATGTTTTGGAAGTCCCTATACACAAGGAATTTTGCCTTATTTGACAGATGAAGTAATATAGGTTTCAGGCAAAAATAAGAGGATGTTAGAGATAATAGAGTTATATAAATTTTGTCTATGCAGGCATCTTCCACAGGAAGAACAGAAATACAAAAAAAATGCAGAAAAATCAAAGAGAAATACTCCCTTTCCCATGAAGGCTGCCCATTAAACCCAGTTTCTATGAAGCAGAAGAGGTGAATAGTCTCAGCAACAGTTCCAGCCTCATTTTGAAGTATTTTTACATTTTAAGAAGTTACCCTCATGATTGTGGCTGTATATCCTGAAGTTTGGACTTTTCTTTCTTTTTCATACTGAACAAATACAATACAACTGGACTTGGACAAGGACCCAAGAAGTTACCATGTGTTATGACACCAGAAATAGGATATTTCTGGTGAAGAACCAAAAATAACCCATCTCATGGAAATAGGCAATTATATTGGTAGTCAAGAAAAAAAGGCAGCCTGGAAGATTTCTTTCTTTAAGGAAACACAATTCTCTGCACTTTCACCTGCTGCAAGGATGAAGTCATATGCATAACAAAGATGTTGTCATTGTAGATTTAGTTTATATTGGTCTCATATTTGGATGTAGTGTCTAGCTACTCACTCGGCTATTAAATAGACAAGAAAGAGGAACAAAAGAGTCTTTGGGAAGGCATAAAACTGTCTCCTGAATTTATGCTATAGCACTGCTTAAAAAACCCACCACCACCAAAACAAAACAAACAAACAAACAAAAAACAAAACAAAACACACACACGCACACAAAATCACCAAACCAACCAATGAAAAACAACACTAAAACCAAAACAGGAGTGACTAAGTTACATGTATGGCACTGGGAGTAATTTCTGCTACTATCTCTACACTATTGCAAAAGACTAGCTAAGGTAACTCTTCCAACACATTGTTTAGTTCAGAGGTACAAGACATGTGTAAAGGTAGGACTAAATCTCATAGGTCTATTTAAACTGTCAGTGTAGTAAAATGTAGATGTTGACTATAAATGAAAGCCAAGGGGTTCTTTCTTTCTCTTTGCCTCTGTTTTCATGGATGTTATTTTACCTTGCTCATGTCTGAAATGGAGAAACCTTAGTAAACCTTCCTCTAACCTTCCCATGTTTTGAACTCTATCAACGAATAGAAAAATGTAAGAGAACAAATGTGTTATTATTAACAATAGCATGTGGATCTATATTCAATATGTAGCAAATGTTTTTAAAAAACAAAAGTTGCTATATAATTGTCATGGTTTTTTTCCCTAATAATTATTTTTTCTTCTGTTTTGCAAAAGAGTAAAAACATTTTTTCTGACTTTCTTGAGCGTCCTTTGAGAGATCTTCTTGGAGGCTCTTTGAAAGTCTTCAGAGTTTAGTGCTTTTTCTTTTTTCTGCTTGAAACATATGCCTTTGTACCACAGTCAATGAGGAGAGAAAAAAAAGATTCAAGATTTGGACTTCTTTCGTATGTTATATTTGTGAACATTTTCCATGTGTTGATTGATCATGCAGATTTCCAGATGACATTTGACATATTGTTCCATAGCAAATGGACCATGTCTGTGAGCTCATAATTGTGCAGGTAACTCCATGAGTCCAGTGGTACCTGCCTCTTTTACACTCATGAGAATACATATCTGATCTATCAGCTTTTAAGGTCCTCCAGTTGACAAAAACTAGTGCAAAGACATTGTTGGGGACAGAATTTATTACTCTAAATCACTGGTAGACATCACGAGCTATGACTAAGCCTGCCATGCTCTAGAGGTGAAGCAAACTAACTACTTGAAGAATATGCTTTCAATGCTGACAGTGTCTTTGAGTGCAGTGAACTGAAGTGAATGTCATCACAAGCAAAAATCAAGTATAATATACAAGCATTTCTTATCAACCACAGCGTTTACTGGTTTCCATAGCTCTTACGTACTCACTACAACCACATATAGAAAGAAGGAAAACATCTACCTACAAGTATATACTTGATGTGTTCCTCATTTTAAAATTTCTGAAGTCAATCCAAACCAGATTATTTATTTTTGGAGTATGTCACCATGTTATAATCAATCTGAAGAATGTTACCTAAACATTACTCAGTAAATATAAAGTTAGATCTGCATATAAAATAAATATATCATTGACTAAAATACAGTTAGGGCAGGTAGCATATTACATGTGTACATGTGCATAAAGACACTCATGAATATTTAAATTTCAATGAGAATACACATTTTCAGAAGGTACCTATGGGAATTGGAAGGCCATGGCTCACCTGCCTCCTTCCATCCCTTCCTCCTCTCCTCCCTTTCTTGTTCCCTCTCTTCTTTCCCATTGCTTTGCTGTAGATGTCAAATGAATCTGAGAAACATGTGCTTTGTAGAATTTTAACCAAATTGGAAATTAATTCCAAGAGATTCCAGCATTGACTATCGTTATTTACTCGGAGTAATTATCAAAGGATTGTTTACAATATGAAGATAAATCCCTAAGTGTGTTCTTATATTTCTTGTGATGAATATGAACAACTGAAACTCATATGACCCTTTCGTGCACTTAAAGACAATTTAAAAACATAGTGAAAAGGTCTATCAGATCTTTATAGAAAGATTAGCTATAAATAAACTGGCTTTGAAAAGAAATTATCATTGCACTTGCAATATTTTCAGTTTTAGAATCTAATTTCAGTTATTTTTTTGGTTCTCTTGGGATTCTTCTTGCCTAACTATGTTCAGAAATTTAAACAATACAGAAATTATTTGAGTGACAAGCTGCTAATAAACTCTGATTGATAAATTGCTTTAATATCTTACATTTGGAAAAAGTCATAGAGCAAATATGTAGCTCTTGTTCCATTTCTGTTAATATATTTGATTTCACAGTCTCCCAGGCAAGTCATAGCAGAAATAAGTTCACAGTAACTCATCTCTCGTTTGGGGACAAGAAATGCATTATGTAGTCTGACAATACAGTAAACAGAAATAAAACAGATATTAACAGAAACAGTACTTTGTGATCCTCTTTCTCAGTGATCTCAGCCCTCTGCCAATGACTCATTTCCAGAGAGAAGTTTAAATTGGAGGTACTAACAGAAAATTAAGACCAGTCTGAGAAAAGGGTCCTTGAAGGGACTTCTTTTATACATGCTGTAGCTCAAGATCAGCTCTTGAGTGTCTTTCATGACAAATGTATTCCTAACCTTTTTTTTTAAATATCTCCAGCGATGGAAAGCTTCTACCATAGTTTATTTCACTACCTGATACTCGTATTATTACGTATTACTCATATTAAGTTTTTCCTAGTGTTTGGTCTAAATCTCATGATTTAAGCCCATTAATTGTTTTATTTGTCACAGTAATGTAAAAATGGTTTATTCTTTCTCTCTTTAAAACAACCACGTATGTATTTCAGCATTGTTTTCCTGTGTCTTCTCACTTTCCTCCACTTTAAACAATTTTAGTTCTTCAGTCTTTCTTCACAGGCTATTTTTTTCAGATCAGTTTCTCTGCTCCCTTCTGAACTTTCAACTACTTTCATCAATTCATATACATGTTTTCTACAATTTGCCACTCCCAGCTGTGCTTTATCTCAAGTCTAACATACTTTCTGCCTTGAATAGGAAGATTTCTCAACACAGCTTTTTCAGGTTGTACCTCTGTTTATATAAGTACCTCTGTTTATAAGAGATGGGTGCTGACTCATTTTCAGCTTTGATAGTCAAATCATGTCTGACCTTACTTTTTCTGGAAGAATTCATAAGAACCAGTTGTTCCCCAATGTATAATTCATGTGTCTGAGTCTTCTTTCCCAAAGTGTATTTGCCCCTATTGAATTTAAGTTTATGGTTTTTGTGGCCATGTTTTCAATTTGTGAACATAATTTCAAATTCTGATCCTGTTATCTGGAATACTGGGAGTATTGCCTATGTTTAGTTAGTTTTGTTTCTGCAAATTCAGTAAGCACTTTTCCCATTTCACAATCCTTGTCAATAACAACAACAACAAAAAAGAACGGTGCCATATGCAAGACAGAATGGTGGTCTGCATTTAATTATTTGCTGCCTAGGCAGTGTTCAGTCATCCATTCACTCACTGGCTGCTGTGTATCCAGGAAAGTGACTCCAGCACACCATTCTGTAGCCTGCCAGCAGTCACAACGGGTTGCCTCTGTTATACAGCTCCTGAGATCTCACAGATCTACCTCACTCCAACCCTAACTAAATGCAAATATAATTCTTATCTTGTCTTATGTCCTGATCCTATTTCTTTTTTGCCTTCAGTTTGGTTCCTGCTCCCAACAAAGTCTAGTACCCTCCTGCTACATATCCCAGTCCCCTTCATGCTGTGCTGTTTCTTTGGCTTCCTTGTTTTCTTCTTGCTTTCTTCTCATGCTTTTTCTCAGCCTATGAAGTTGTGAAAAATTACTCCTTTTGATGACCATGTCTCTGACTTTCAAAATGCCCCTTTGGGTAGAGGAATGTTTCAACATATTCATTTCTGGGTCACAACAAATCTTTGTTGTAAAGCATGCCTTCTGATCAGAGCATACCTCCTGACTATAATGTCTTGGATCCCTGTCTAAGGTCTCACCACCAGGCCTGACTTCTCACCCCCCACTTTACAATATGCATAAGGTAGAAACCTAACTCTATGGGTGTGAGATCAAAGCAGTGTGATACATACTAGTTATTTAAATGACCAATTTTACCTACTTGCTTTCAGATAGATGTTTTAAAATATCTTAGGTTCAAGAAAACAACAAATAATTAATTATCAGTATACTGTAGCACACAGAACTCTCAGTTTTGGACATATATATGGCTATATATGGCCACTCACAGAGACACATAGATGTTCATGCACATATAGGGATCTCTGAAGAATAATTATTCCACCTATAAAAATTGATTGATTAGTCTGGAGACTTGTGTTTTCATAAGGACTGATACATAAACGGAAAGCATAAGCACATACTTCCCATTTAGTATCTAAATGCAGGGTTGGAAGAATGCTCTCTCGGATCCTGTGGGACTACACATTAGTCTTCTGGTCCAGTGACTTGTCAGCAGTGAACTCCCACATACAGTAGGAGTGAGTTTTTGCCATATATTTCATTTGTTTGTTTTAATGATTAGAAATATCATCTGCACATCAAAGACACTTTATCACTATTTGAATTTTCCAAACTGTGATGTGTGGGTGGATATTTAGAGCCAAATCAACAGTGTTCCTGTTTTTAAAGACTTTATAAAACAAAGTGTATTTCAGTTAATAATTCTTTGGAAGAATGTGGTTTTAAGTTGTGTTTGCTTTTGGGAATCTGATCTGCAGGAACGTGGTCTTCTCATGTACCTTATGACAGTTCAACTTTATCTAACACATGACAGGATGATAATCTCTGTTAAAATGTAGGCCCAATTCTCTTAATCAATCAGGGAAGTGACAGAAAGCATATGCTATGGTTTTACAAGAACAGCAGCAAGTACAAATAAAAGTACTTTTGTGTTATCAGAAGAAAACATGGTTACTGGGGTAAGGACAAATGTAAATCATCATGACTGACAACTTGAACAGAAGAAGCTGCTCCCTGCATGAGTTACAGGTGTTTGAATGATGCAACAGAAAAGGGTGCCTGGACTTGACTGAATTGCCCATGACTTCCCAAAAAAATGGTGAATCTGATTCTCAAGTCAGGACACTGCTCTCTCTCTTCTGTCTCTTTTCTTATTTTACTGATATTTTCAGAAGCAGTTAAGATTTCCAGTGGGATTTCAAGCTGTCATCAGTAAGCTTCCCATTATAGGGTCTTCTCTTACAGTTAAAATACCAACTATTGCAGGCAGTGGGGCCCTGTTTCACTCTTGCTCAGCTGTGTATACTGCAAGATGTGTGTAACAGCTTCTTGCTGTTAACCTACAAGCATAGACAGGCATCAGTGTTCTCAGACTTGGTAAAATCTGATCCATATTCCTGCAGACTTTTGTTCCCAAGTCTTACTCTCATCAGTCCAGGAATTAATTTAAATAATTTTAAACATATCACTTTTGTGTTATAGAATGAAAATGAAATTTGTTCCCCAAACTCATTTTAGAGAAGAAAGCTGAAGTGGAAAAAAGCAAACCTTTTCTATTTTTCATAATTTTCCCATACATTTTTTTCTGATCCATGTGAAAAAAAGTTGCACACAAAAAGTCAAATACTATTTTGCTTAGAGAAGAAGATGTGCTTAGGAATGTTCTATCCTTTTCAGAAATGGAAGGGAAAAATAAATAGCAGTACATTAAAAAAACCCCACAATTAAAAGGTTGCCTTAGTTAGACAAATAAAATAAACCACTGTCTGTGGTAATTTCTTTTTTTTTTTTTTTAATGGCACTGTTAGAAAAGTTTTAATATCTGTTATATTCATTAAAACAAAATAACTGTGACTCTTAAAATAACATTTTGCAAATCTTTTACTTGAACATGGAAGCACAGTACTGTTGCTTAAAATATAATTCAATAAAATGTTTTCTTAAGTGTGTTGCTCAAGCAATAGTAAGGAAAGCCATCATGGGGGAAAAATTACAGTAGTCATTTTTCTTGATGTTTTTTAAACCTCAAAATTCCCCTTGAAGTAAATACCAACATAGTTGGTAGCAGGCATCCTGTAAGAATAAAATTCTGCTACCAAAAAATAAGTAATTGTCTTGAAAAATTAATGGTTACATTTTTCTCTTTTTAATGGTTACATTTTCAGTTCTTGCAGTTGAATTCAATTTTTACCACAACCTTATTATGTCTGAAATGTCTTCAGAGTTCCTTACGTGTCTGAAAAGCTCTTCCTCCTAAGTAGCTATAAACCCATATTTCTGAAATAAAGAAAAGGAAACTCCTTCACTGAAGACACATTTCACTAATATTAAATATGAAAGCCAGGTTATAAGTGAATGAAGGAAATATTTTTTCCTCTACTATTCAAGCTTCACCCTGAAGCTGTAGCCAGTATGTTTGCTCTCAGTTAGGAGTAAAGATTGCCAGTTGAGCTAAAACCTGTATATTCTTAAACTATGTGCTGGTGACTTGGACCAAATGAAGAGTATCAATCAGATCACAGCTGAAAGCAAGGAATCTAATGTCATCAGTGAATACTTACTCACACCCTCTGACTACAAGGATTCAGGTTATAGTTGAGCACAGGAAATCCCTGGTGATTTAGAATTGATCATAATGGCAACAAGATGGCTGTCTTTGGAAAGCTCCAGATTTCAAATTTTGAATTTATTTATTATTAGCTTTAGTTTACTAATGCCATCATTTCTTGACAAACTAGGTTAGTGCAGATCTAAGATATGTAACTATGATACTAATTTGATTTGGGTTTGGTAATTATATAAGGTGGTTGAAGGAAAAAAAAGTTGGATTGGGTAGTTGTGAGTTTATAAAACTTCAATTAAATGAAAGGGTTAATTCTGCTAAATCTTGAGACTAGGGCTCTGGGTTTCAAAAGTGCAGACCACAAAGAAAGAGTTAATGGTGTCACCTGGACTGATAAAGCTGATGTACTTTATTTTAGAGGATGACTGAGAAAGAAGGAAATCTGGCAAGAAAATCTAACTGGACAGCTAACCTTGTCACGAATGTATCAGGAAAAAGAAGAGAATGTATAAGAAGTGAGGGTATGAGTCCTACAGTTTTGAGTTCAGAATGTGAAAGCATAAACTGAGATGTGCAAAATAAGAATTGCCAAATAGACTTTACAAAACTGTTAAAACACAGTGCAGAGGTCACCTAGCCATAAGAGCAATTGACCACGTTAAATCACATGGTGAAGCTGATAGGTAGTAAATTAAGTTAGTTAAGACCCCCAGATAAGCTGAATATTTGACTCAGTTTTCAATAATGCTTACTGGAAGGAGAGGATAATGCTGGGGAGAGAAGAGTGTGACATGCATGATAACTGATGGGAATAAGGGCATGGAAGCAGACAGTACTGAAACCCAACACATTTATCTTCCTTGGGAATGTCAGCTCCAGGATTCCCCGTGAAGATGCACATCCAGTTTCAGTGTGGCAGGTGCATACAACAGATCTAGGGAGAGAGTATACCATATTAGATGTAAAAGTTACATATAAATGGTTACATATAATGGTTACATATAAAAAGAAGGTAGGGAATTGATCCAGGAAGTTGCATTTCTTCTCACAAGTTATTTGTTTTGAACAGCATGGGAAGATTTAGGAGACATTTCAAAAGGGAGAATGTCAATGGAAACTGTTGTAAAGAGCCATGCAGATTTACCAGTGGTATGTGCCAGACTAGTCTGATAACTTTCTGCAGTATAACAGCTTATTTGCTAGGCAAGAAAATATAATAGGTCTTATCTGTCTGGATTTCTTCAACACATTTCATAGGATGTTACCTGAAAAATTACTGGTTGGGTGGAGATGATAGGGATAAGCACAAGAATTTTAAGGTTGGTAAGGAGCTGACTGAAGAGAAGATAATAACACATCATTTTGACTGGGAGGAGATTTCAAGTTCAGTTTCTTATGGCTAGCCTTTGAAACCATTTCCATATTTCTACTGAACAAGTGTTAGAACACAATGATAAGCAGGTGGCATATCCCTGATATAAGAATTCATTAGGAGGCTGTTGAGACTGCATCATCTGGAAACAAACCATGGCTAAAACAAAAGTTCATATGCATGGGAACTCATAACAAGAATTTTTTACATGGGAGCTTGACAGTTATTAGAGCACAGTAAAGGGATCAAATTTAGTATGATCCACCAGTAACATGCACCTTGTGCCTTAGTCATGTATCACATAAGGTGCATGGAGCAGAGTATGAATGTCATGCATTGTGAAGCACTCAGAGGTCACATTTCATGTCCTCTGCTCAAGTTCTGGTTAATGACTTTCAAAGCCTATGAGGTCAGTTCTAAGGGTTCAGCAAAGGATTACCAGTGTCACTGGAGGCATGGACAGCCTTTGCTTCAATACTTCACAGATATTGAAATGAGCTTGAGTGACTTCAATGTATTATTTATAAAACAGTGTTTGAATAATCTTTGCAGTAATAAGACATTGGTATATTTTGATGTTATCAGGGAAGATAGAAACATGATGCTGCTGTTGAATTCTCGCATTTAACAAACTCATATGGTCCTGAAAATACTGAATGTCATTTTGTGTTCACTTTCTGTCTTCAAAATTCTTTTCTCCCTCACTGGAATGAAATTATGAATTGTAAAACTTTTTTCCAGCCTTTGCAGATCCAAAACTTCAGTATAGAAGTGTCCTGTGCAAAATATGTCTCTGAACTTTCAGTCTATGAGGTGCTATGAATATTGCTTTTCTCAGTGCTAAAAACCAACATGATAGAAGTGAAGGAAGTATAACTTCAGTCTATGGAAAAATATTCAGGTTTCACATGTAAACAATATCCAGAAAAAAACACAACAAAAACCCATTTTCTTAAAATGATCCACACACTTGCTTAGAATCTGTTGAATAAGTTTGGAGATCTGTAAACTGGCAAATAAACGCTGTTGAGACATGTGGGACATGTGATTAGTGTACTCTGTTATTACAGTATTTCCTGGAGAGCTTTTAGTTTTGGTCACCTCACAGACTCCCAGGTAATCCAAAACATGTGGTTTGTCCTGCTTTATTTCTGATGTACTTTGAACTCTACTATGCAAATAATTTCCTTCATTAAATCAAGAAAATAGAATGTTAAATATGCACAGGAAGAGTTGCCAGATGGCCAGAGCAATAGTCTGGAGCTACTAAATAAAAACCATTCTTCTTTATTAGTTCAAGGCAAATACATATCCATTAGGCACAGCCCTAAGTCAGGAATTTACCCATAAAACACCTCCAAGCTCCTCAAGAGACAGTCAGGAAAGAACTAATTTAATACTTATTAGATGAGAGTTTGTGTGTGTGAAATAAGGGGCAGGCCAGCATGGGTGATACATGGATGTTTATTACAGGCCACCTGATCAAGATCAGGAAGTCGATGAGTTCTTCTACAGGTAGCTGATACCAGCCTTGCAATTGCAGGCCGTGGTTCTCATGGAGGATTTTAACTACCCAGATATTTGATGGAAGGCCTCCTCGGCCAGCCATACACAGTCCAGGAGGTTTCTTGAGAGCATTAACAATAACTTCTTGATGCAAATGGTGGATGAGCCAACTAGAAGAGGGACACTGCTGGA
>JAAGNO010016241.1:10807-31280 GCA_033439905.1 Ceryle rudis | reverse complement strand
CCTGGAACCACCGGAGTTCTGGTTTGCAACCTTTATCAGCACCCACAATGAAATACGACCACTCTTCTGGCCAGTCTTGTTTTCCGAGTTTTATTTTCTATTGTTCTGTACTAAGCAACTGTCAGCCCTTATCAGCACCTCCCTGCTCCTGCTTGTTTTCCTGTTACCTTCCCTTGTATCACGCTGGTTTTTCAGCCTTGACTGGACAGGCGTTTTGGAAGGTGTGATGAGTATGATAGCTTGATCTAATTACCGCCTTCCCCAAACAAGTCAAAAAGGAGAATAGAGAAGAGAAGAAGGAACGTTTCACTTAGTCAAACATGCTCCAACCCAAGAAAAGAGCTGGAAGGAGACGAGGGGAATTTGCTAACTTTCACTCGGCGGCAGAGCAGAGCTGCTTTCAATGTGCCATATTGACTTACCGCTGCTGGAGGCACAATAAAGGCAGACCCTGGAGTCAATGCGGGCTCCCGCAGCTCTGTGTAAACTCCGCTTAAAATGTATTTCAGGGAACTTGATCTATTGACATGGCAACTGTGAAAACTTGAGTCCATTTGAAATTTAAATAGCATTTCCACTCCTCTCTAAATGCCAGCCACGGGGTGGGCCCCACGGCCGTTGTCTAGAAAATGCTTTCACTAGAAGACATCTCCCCCAACAGAATGCCTCCAGACACAACTGCTCTCCTCAAAAGCAGCCAGCACAACTGATTGGGACCCCTTTTTGATGCAAATTCATATTATTCTGTTGGGGAACAGCAGGTGTTCAGCCATGCTTTCCTTTAGAAAAATTAGGACCTTGCTTTCTCCCCCTCCTTCTTGCACTTGGCTCCTGGTTAGCTTCAACTGCTCTCACCCTCAGCGCACACTTGGGTGCCTCATGGGCTGTGAAGTACAAATCAGAGCTATTCAAGAACGGGACAGTGTGTGCTGTAAATATGACTTCTGTTACACACGACAAAAGCTACATTGCAAATGCTCGCAGCAGAGCGCACTGAGTCTTCCCGGCATGGTGAGCACAAGTCCTCTTTCCCACCGCACGGCTGTTGAGATGCAACATAGCATGACTTGAGCTTAAAATACAGGGGAAATATTTCACAATCAATTTCGTTTGACTTAGAGAGCTAGACTACCAGGAGCCTTACCACCAACCATGACACATATGTAATTTACTCCAACTTTAGGAAGGGGCCAGAAGAAAATAAACTGGGTTGTTGTTGACTATCTCAATGTCACAGTGGTCTATATAGAAGACGTGAAAGCTACCAACTCACAGAGGGACCAGAAGCTAGTCCCAGGAAGGTGCCAGTGGATGGTGCTGTTGGGGAAGATGCCAGTGGATGGTGCTCTGGCAGGGGGGTTGGACTAGATGACCTTTCAAGGTCCCTTCCAACCCCTAACATTCTGTTATTCTGTGAATTATGTGTGTCACTCAACAAAATGGTCTACATTAAAGAACTATCAAAAGGACGAAACAGGACCAAGCTCTCACTGTGGTAGACTTGATGATCCCAAGGGTCTTTTCTAACCTAAATGATTCTTTGAAACCATTCAAGCACATAAGGAAAGATTCCTGCCCTTCTTCCCTCTCTGTGCTGCCAACCCGTCAGTTGCAATTTAATTTGAGAAGAAACAATGGAAAAGGGGAGCAACAGAGATAGCAGAATTCCACGACAAGACACAAAGATAATCTGTTTTTACACAGGCACCATCTAAAATTCATAGGGTTTGGGGAATTAAAACCCTCAGCCTCCTATGGAACCATATCTCCAGGATTCCTTGAATTATCTATCTGAGCAAACCAAAAGGGTCTGTCTTTCTCCTATCATGTGTGAATCCCAATTCTCTAGAGGATGCCTGGGGTCTTAAAGAACAGTTTGGAGGGAAAAGAAGCATCTTCATGGATCCCCTTAAGAAGCACGTGAAAGCATCCCAGGACACCTGCAGGAGAGTCAGACAAACAGACAATTAAGGCTGGTGTTGTCCAAGCGACGCAGGAAAGCACCACATCACCTAAGCGACAAGAAATGGACCTGCAAAGAATCTTTAAAGATGAGGAAAAGGAGCTTAAAAAAAAATAATAATCAAAAAGTCATGTCATACTGGGATGGAGGAAACACTGAAAGGGAGAAAGAAAGAGTAGGGGATGTTCACAGAGGTGACACGGTTGGCATGGCTGAAGGTTGGTGGCTGGAGAGAAGAGGCCAAAGGAGCAAACGCCACAAGCCTAGACATGGGAGAGTATACAGTGTTTGCACATCTATAAAACTAAAAATTAAAAACAATAACCAAACAAAAAAATAGCATGGAAACCTATGTCTGGCATGTCTTCTACTCAAGTCTCAACTCAAACCTGCTATATGTAGTTGAAAGAGCCTGCTAAGAAGTTACATAACCAACACTTCAGCTGACCATATTTAAAACACTGTAACTTCAGTCCTCTTCAATAACAAAATAAAAAAAAAAAAAGAGAAGGATGAGTGATAAACTGAAGTGATTTTATTTTAGCTCTTCAGAGTCAAAACAGAAATCATGAAACTTGTGGGAAAATTAGTCTAATTTAAGCCTTAACTTCCTAATTTGAGACCTGTTTATTTAAGGATAATGTATGATAGATATCTGAAGTTATAAAATCACAAGACACTTCCAGGAAATTTGCCAGGTTTATTGCCAGTAATAATCACTGTCTCTATTATGGGTCCCAGTTAGGACTCTGTTATGCTGGACTCTTTACAAAATACAATCTGTACCATTAGAAGTCTACCCGACTGGCTTACAGCAGTTGGATGCTACAAGGAAGACTAGGTAATAAAGAACTGAAAGAAGGTTTGAAAGTCTTCTCTTTATTTTCTTTTAAAGAAAATTTTAATCAAACAGACCGTTACTCGGTGCTTATGGCTGCAATGCTTTTATATTTAGTTAGCTATTTATTTATGCATATATAGATATATATTTTTTTCCCCCTCATTTGTGAAAAGCTCAGGCAGATCCTCTTTGGAGCAGCTTGGTGTAGATACACAACCAGAGCCCACAGAAGCAGTCCCAGCAGTTTAGCAGAGAAGAAGCACACGGATGGAGGAATTCATCCACCAAGAGCTGTTCACGGCACTAACGCTGAAGCGAGAATCAAATGTTCAGTGTGAAAGCTGAGATTTTTTTTTCCTTTCTTCTCAGCCATATAGTTGTAAAACAAAAGCAGGCATGTGCTGATGCAGACTAACCACTAACCTAACCACTAAACAATATCAAACTTACAGCTCTTCTTTTCCACCCAGCAATCAACGTTCAACTCTTCCACAGCTCCACTTGAAACTATATATTCTTATCGTAGTAAAAGACAACCCACCTCTGTAATGGCACTGCAATTCTCAAGTGAGGGGAAAAAAGCAGAAAACTAAGTAAAAAAAAAAAATATTTGAGGACATATGAAGAGTTATGATGCTAATACTCTTCAAGACGAATGGATATACAGCATTTCCAGTAACATCCTGGTTTGCCTGGATGGCTTCTCCTGTCACTAGCACGCATGGAAAGGATGCGAGAAGAAACTCAGATTGTCAGAGAGAAACCCTGCATATAAATGCAATATTGAAAGTAGAGGTTTTACATTAAAGGTAAAAAAAAAAAAAAAAAGTGGGGAAAAATACTTGTGCACCCATCATTTCATATGCCTGGCTAAACATCCTTTAACAAATTAAAACTCTGAAAGACACACGGAATCAAAGACAATGTCAAAGCACAACGGTTGACATTTGTTTCCCAAAAATTAGTTATTGGCAGCATTTAAAATGCTGTCACACCAGAATTACAGCCATGTAATTCACTTTTTAGCTGTTCAGAAACAGGAATAACAAAAGCCTATTGGCCAGTCACACCACGGTTCGTACTAAAAACATTCCCGACATCTGACATTGCTTCATTCTGCCTTTGGCAGAAGTTTGGAGTTTCATTCTTGAAGTTGTATAATAGATACTTTTGATTTCTGATTGAATGGAAGATTATAATCAACCTTGGGACATTCACTCACTCATGGAATAAAGCCACCCAGTCCACTATAAATATTTATAATTTTTTCCACATTTGTTAGTATAATTAAAGGGAATGAAATTCAATGCAACAGTTGGGGGAGGGAGGGAAGTAAAACCTGTTATTTACAGTGTCCTTTAAAATTAAATGTATAGACATTAATTGCTTATTATACACACTGTTATTCAACCAGCAACACACAGAAAACTGAGCCAAAGAGAAGAGTCTGCTGCTTATAAACACCCTACAATAATTCAACCCAACCGGTCATTCAGACAAGAAAAGGCACAGGGCATCTTGCTCGCTTCATTTGCGGCAGCAGCGAATATAAGATGCTACGGCAGCAGCAGGGTATCATTTTACACACCACAGCACCCGCCTGAATGACTGTGCAGTGTCAGATGCCACCAGCCCAATTTAGGAGTATTTTATACCACTACATCCCAGGCAAGATAAATACAATCGGCCCCATTATCACTATATATAAACCACCTATGAGCACCTGGCAGAAATGCAAGGGCATAGAGCGGTTAGGAAAATGCTGCTCCAGCTCCATTCTTGGCTGCTGCTCCTCTTGGAGAAAGAAAAAATAAAATAATAATAATAATAATAATAATAATAATAATAATAAAAGAAATAAAACCACCCATCACCTGGGTACTAAATTTGTGAAGGCAAACAACCACCCAACCACAAGCTGAGAAATTCAATGTTTACACTGCAGTTCCAGAGTAGGAGCTCCTTTTTGTCAAAAGGGTCAAAATATTTTTGCTTAGAGGTTTTTAAGCTTGTCTTCAGTGAGAAGAAGGGGGATTTTATTCTGGCTTCATCACCTATTCATTCATTCTTTAATAATACATGCTTCTGTTAAAAAGGGCAGCACACTATTTTTAGACTATCCCATAACATAAGAAAGCATCGGCTAGGGTGGGTTTTTTTAAGCCTGGTACCACAAAGGTTTGGGAGACTGGAAAAACAGGGCACAGGTAGGAGTTGGCCCCAGGTTGCAGGGAAGGATTTACAGGCTAGGTGAGAAAGCACCAAAAACGTGCCTGGCTTTCTTCAACTCTTCTCAAACCTTAATTGTGATGACAGAAAAGTCGGGAGAGAAAGAAAGAAAACAAAACCACTGAAGGGCTATTGCTTAGAAACCACTTTAATGCAAGCCACCATAGAGTATGACAAGATGCCTAACCTACACTGACAGGAAAAACAGGCAAATGAAATCCACACAGCCACTTTTACATGCCCTCTGCTACAAAAATAGCTGGATAATAACCACTTTGCAGCTGAAGACGTTTGCAGGATCCAACACCTCTCTGAATCTAAAGGCTGCTGCTGAACACTGAGGAAACCCTCCTGGAAGCATCATCTTTGAGGCAGGAAGATCCTTTTGTAGCACCACTCTAAAGGACAGAGCTTATTGGAATTAAGGGATGTCTCAGTCCCTTCTCAGTATAATACTTTCTTATATGCTTTGTTACAAATAAGCTTAGATTTCTTATTTTCCCCTCTCTTTTCAACACGGGAGCACGGTGCAGAGATCTGTTTCTAAAGGATGCTGCCTCTGTACTCATTTTTAGAAGACCCATGGGGAGAAGTCTCACCTTGCTCCCCAGCCCCCGTCAATTCAATGCACTAGGAAGGAGAACGGGAGAAGACCACAGTCTGTCTCATTTCTCTCCAATTTAATTCCTCTGGGGGAAGGAAAGAAAAAAAAAAAAAAAAGAGTTTTTCCTTTTGGCACTGAAACTGAACTCCTGTCCCAGGATTTGATAAGCAGTGCTGAGTTAGGCTGATAAAGCCCTGACTCCAGCCACAAACGCAGGGCGGTCAGACACCAGGCTCTACAGCAGGATCACATCCAAAACAATACACATGGAAAAGGTCAGTGCTCTAACCTTTACTCATTAAACCCTTCCTGCAGCCCAGCAGTTTGCTTGCTGGATATAACAGCATCCCCAAAAACCATGTCAGTGATACAGGAGCTTTAAAGAAGATCTCCAAGCCCAAAAAATAAATGCCAAGTGAAATGCAGCTACATATGCCAAGGGATGGTGTTGTTAGAGTTAGGGTAGTAGCGTTAGGTTGAGGTTGGACTCGATGATCTTGAAGGTCTTTTCCAACCCAACTAATTCTGTGATTCTGTGACTTTTTTCTCAAATAAATTCAAATGCATTTTAAATCTTCCCTTTTGGGTAACTCTGTCCATCAAGCACTCCAGATGTCCTCACTGCCTACTTGGATATATTCCTGCACTGTTACAGGGAATGTCAGTCGTTTCTTCCAGACTAGAACAGTGAGAAGCTAAAAAGGATGATAGCAACTTCAGAAAGCCCAATAAGCAATGGGTAAATGACAACAAAACAACAACCCACAACAAACCAAAAAAAAAAACAAAAAAAAACCACCAAGCAAAAAAACCCAACAACAACCCCAAGCCTAAAACTGGAACAACCGTTCTCCAGCCCAATATTTTAATAAAACCACAACCCTGCAGTGCAGGGTGCCCAGGTCACACAGCCAAGCTGCCGTAAGATTTATATCCTAAACCCACCTTCGTTCTTTCCAGGCTATACATTAATTTTTAAGAGAAATCCGAGTTCAACTGTCTCATGCTTTATAAAGCATGAGGAGATGTTACCACTCTTGTCTTCCAGCAAAACCATAAAGTGACCTGGCCAGGTACTATGGGCCAGCAAAACCCTACGACTGAGCATCATGCCCTGCTTGCTGGAGCATTTGCAGGTACCACAGCAGTGCACCAGCTCTTCCAAGAGCCTACATGCATGTATTATGAACTTCCAATACAGAAAAGCACATTTTTCACTTTTTTTTGCAACACTCAGTATGTGCTCCCTGCTGTAGTCTGCCCAAAGGTGGAAGTCCAGCTAACCACCCTCACCCTGACCCCACCAATTCATCCATGAGAGTGATGGTCAAGGACACAGGCTGAGCTCCCCGAATTTTTCTGTATCCTCATATCCCTCCTCTAATGCCAGCTGTTGGAGCATAGGGACGGGAATAGCCCCCCATCAATCACTCCTCATTTTGGAGACAACATATTCATCCATCCTGAGAAACTATTCTGCGACCAAGATGACAAGATCGTGACAATCTCCACCTGCTAAGGAGCAGGAAGAGCTCCGCCTTCTCCCCCTTCTCCTGGAGCAGCAAGATTTCAGTACCTTATATCCTCTTAAGAGCCACCACTGCTCCTAACCCCCCGGGAGACTTAGAGAGCCTCAGCAGGAATACGCACAAAATCCTCATCAGCTGATCAAAAGCTTTGCTTACTACCACTCCTTACGTAACCAGCTAGCAGCATCCTAATTATCCTGCTAAAATGCAATGAATTCAATTCGCCTCGACTTCACGCACTTTCACTGTCACACTAGATAGAAATTAAGACACAGGGCAACCCACCCAACAGTACTTGAGTAAAACCAGACAGTTTGGGGATGTAGAAACTCTGGGTGAAACCATCCGCTGAGCCTACAATTAAAATGTTAACCTAGATTCAGGACCAGCAAGAACTAAGTATACCCAGAGAAAAGCCCCATTCATTGCTTGGGGGGGGGTTTACAGTGCTTTTTGCTCAGCCAGAGATGGAGAAGCAACAGAACAGCTGCAGCAGAGGAGGAGATGGATATTGGGTGGTTGTTGGGTTTTTTTTTTTTCTTGGTCCAGTTCCCTATCACACTGTAAGTAATCTCTGCTCTCATCATCAAGAATGCTTGCAATGACAGCAGAATATAACCCAAATTTTCTCTGTTGGGTCCCTCTACCCTGACTCATGTTAACACCTAAATTAAGCTTTCATTTCTTAACTCAGCTTTTCAGCTTTTGGCTTTGTGGGGTTTTTTTTGTTAATTGAACCTCATTGTACGCCATATAAGCTTTGCACGTAACGAAGTAAACAGCACCACAATGCATTCCTCAGCGCTAGCTGAACCACTAAATAGCTGCCTGGAGTTTGAGGCTGAAGCAGCTGGGTGTTGGATTACAAACGCAAAACAAATGCCAAGGCATGGCCGTACTATGTGCAATACATTGATGACCTACTGCGCTTAAATAACAACTCAGAAAGCAGATCGGCCATTCAAAATGGGTTTTTACACCTAAGAGAGAAAGGAAAGTCATTTGTGCCAATAATGGAAATTTGAAAAATTCAAGGCGAAATTTTTGCACAGATAAAAATGACACTGGCAAGAGGAAGCAGGGGAAAAATTCAGCCTTGCGGGGTCGGCACGCTGGGAGGGACAGCATTTCACGCTCCTGAAACATTTCCAAAGGGCAATATCCCTCCCCACCAATGCCAGGAGCAAGACTCTTGCTCAACACGGTCGGGCAGAGGATTTCCGAGGCTGATCGCAGCAATTTGAACTCCCTCAGATCCTCCTTTTTCCTGCCTAGAGTAGAGCAGCACTTTTCAAAGCACGTGGAGTCCACAATGAGAAGTCCCAGCCAAACAGTGCACGTAGCATTTTAAAGCAGCAGATCAGCATACCACAATCTCAAGTACACCTACTAAAGTTATCAGTGGAGTTCACCGAGTACTTCTGGGTTTCAGACAAGGTATGCAGGGTCTCTGACCCTATGCACAGCAGGATGAAATGGGTGTTTTCACTGAAGCTCCAACACAAGATAAAGCAGCTAAAGAGAAAAATTGCCCCCTACAATTGTATTTTTACCATAAGGTAACAATTGCATGGTAGTTACACTGCTTTAAAATCATCACAAGGGCAACGCAGGGAAGTTCTCACCCACACTCTCCCTCAGGGCCCCCTGGGCAGGGAGATGGTCTGGAGTGAGACCCTGGGAGGTAACCTAACCATGTCACCATGAATGCTACTCTGTCTCATCTCTAGTCAAACTTACAGCAGAGGAGGGAGGGCACAGTAGCTCATCTCCTTGCTACAACCTGTATACTCAGCTCTCCATTGTCTTGTTCTCCCCCAGATCCGAGCACAACCTAGTTTAAAGCCACATGTTGTTGAACCACAAGCAACGTTTCAAAACCTTAGTTTGGTGCTGCAAAGTGAGCTGTAGGAGTTTGCACTGTACAGCTGCTACTCTGCAAGTAGTTCAAGAAGGGAATTGCCAAGGCTCCCAAGTATCATGCTTTTGCTAAAACGCTTCTGAAAGGAAACAAGTCTTTGGCCAACTGCAAGGAACCGGAGAAAGCGGTTCCTCCTGTAGCACTCCCAAGGTTTTCTGTAGAAAGTGACAGAGGGGATAGCATCCACCTCCTCTTTTATGTTTAACTGCTATGCTCAGTGCAAAGCAGGAACATGTCAATCTGCAAAGACTAACTGAACTTGTTCTAAAGGAGTCAAAACTTCTTCAGTGTCTCAGCAGCGGATGGGTTGTAAACTGCAGCATCTGACCAGTTCGGTCAGCCTCTTAGACAACTAGTAGGAGAATGTTGCAGGCTTGTCAATACAACACTTTTAAGTGTTTAGTGGTTTCTTTTGTGAGGTTGGAGAAAAGGTCCCTCTTCTGTTCAAATATCCCTGAGAGCAAGGCTGGGTTCATGCAGAAAATGATGGTAGCTTGCTGTAGCCAGTGGTGGCAAGACTGTACCTGGACTTTGCTGCTCCTGCACAGGCAGGATGGAATAGTTGGATCCATCTGACCCAGACAGCTACTCAACAGTTGACATCAAGGAAGTGCAGCAAGAAAACAAGAATCAAACTTCTACCTGTGCAAGCCTGATTGAGAAACTGATGAGTTAAGAGGTGATCCAAACTGGAAAGGGGAAACACTTCAGAAGGGACTCAGAAAGGACACGATTTACAAATAGTAAGAGTAGCAACAGGCTGAAGAATTTGTTTCTCTGCACTTTGCTTAATGATAATATTCCTCCCCATGAAAAAGGGGAGAAGATGCTGGGAGAATTTTTGACTGTGCAGCCAAAAGAAAAATAACTAGAAAGCTATCGGGGCTGCTCTGTGCTCAGTCCCTGTGCAGCCCGCTGAGTCTGTCCTGGCTGCTCAGGCAGGGAAGAAGGTTTGTGAGCCTTCCTGCACAACCATAGCCCTAAATTAAATAGTTAGGATATACTCTTGGGAAGGCAGAAAATTTCCAAGAAACTGGATTGGGCCCGAGAGTCTTAGACTGAGGCAGACATGGAGAGAACTCCAGAGGAAACAGAGATGTTCACAAGTGCCATCCTGGATTAAGATCAGCACCAGTCTACCTGTCCCTGGTGGACCCCTCCTGCTCCCTGATAGATGCTCTGCTGAGTTACCCCAATGAGGGAAAATTCTTCCTTTACTCCTTCTGCCACTGGGCCACCCATTGAGTGCAGCAGAGGAAAGAGTCAGCTCATGAAGAGGGTTGGAAAGGCAAGAAAAAAAAAAAGCTGCCATCAGAGAAAATAAAAATTCTCTCCATTCTGTGCCTGCACACGTGCTGTTGTCTCAGGTCACCAGCCACCCGATGGAGGCAGGAGAAACCAGCTACCATGAAGGAAATGACTGCCCTTTCACGCCACAAACTTACAGCCCTCTCTCACTGCTGAGACAGCTCAAATTTTAATTAAAAAAGTTGAGGATTGTGCTTGTAGCAGAATAAAGAGTGGAAAAAAAATAATCACTACGGTAAAATACCGTTTCTTTTTTGGGGCCCAGTGTGTATGAAACCCTGGCTAGTTTTGCCAACAGCTGGTCCACAACCTGCACAGTATTTCCAGAAGTGCTTCCAGTCCAATCTACTCAATTTAGCTAGAATAACTCACTCATTTCGTAACAGCAGCTGGAGAGGTTTGTAGCCCTGCTGCTTCTAAAGAGGAGAAAAAGTCTGGATGATTTTTAGGAATGCAAACAAAACAAAAAAAAAAACCCAGAAGCAAGTCTTGGTTCAGCTGTGATTCCAAATTAGAGTGCACTCTCAAACATGATCCTACCAGGACAACAGCTTTTCCATACAGGGATTTTCAGCCAGTGCAATTCCTTCTAGGAAGGAAAATCCTGAGTAGCTCTCTGAAATACACACTGCCACCTGGAAATGAGGGGCATTGGGGAGCTGCCACATGCACCCTTCAAGTGCGTGGAAGCTAACGACTCTTTCTCTCCTGGGATGGATTCACTGAGGATCCCCAGATGTCCTTCATCTCCCTACTGCACCCCACATCCCACCAACTGCCTATCTTCATCACCCCTTGACACAGCCCCACATCCAGCTCAGGTGGGATGGCCATGTGGATGTCTGAAAGGCCGTGACAGTGATCCTCCCACTCCTGCAGAGAGCCGCTCAGAGAGCAGCTCTCATCCCACAGCCTGGCCAGTGGCCCATAGATCACATGGAGCCAACATCCATATTACAGTATGTTTAAAAGAGCACCCAGCGGGGTATCTTGGAGGCAAGTGCAGGCCCAAGGAAAATCAGGAATGTTGGATAAGATGCAACTGTAGAAGGGGATGTGGGCAGCAAGCATAACAGCAGAGCACCCAGCTTGCTCATGACCGCAGCACTTCCCTCCCTACATCTTCGTGGGACAGCGACCATCAGATCATTCCTCTGGCTCTTCCCACTCTTTGGCAGCACTCAGCAGAAAGCGTAAGAAATGCAGCCCCAGCCCAGTGGAATGTGGATGGGACAGAGTGAGCAGCCACCTCACCAGCCAGCTGCTGGATGTTGGGAGAGGGGATCAACAGAAAAGATGCTGCCCTTCCTCCTGAAGGCATCACACATGTCAATCAAAAGCAAGAAAAGGAAACTTTCAGTAACTTCCGTTCCCAATGGCAGGTACTTCATTGCCTTAGACTCCTCCACAGTGCTTGCACCTGTTCTGCCAGTCCAAGTACCAGTAGTTGGAATAAGGGCAGGACACTTAAGGGCTCACTCACCAAGGCAGGACCACTTGGTATCTGCTGTGTGCGGATGCCACGCTGCAAACTGTACAGTCACAGAAAACTGGACAGCAGGCTTGAGAAACCCTCACCCTGGCACAAAGTCAACAGAAAGCATCAAGATGCCTCAAAGCTAATGCTGTTACACAAAGAAGGAAAAAGCAAGTAGAGCAACAGTCAATATTTCCTACCCATGATTATAAATTCTAGACCTCCTTTAAAACAAAAATATTAAGAGTATGGGGAGGTGCTTTACTTTCTGTAATCTCTAGCTGAATGCTTCCTAAGGGAGGGGACTGCATCTGCCAGAGAGCAGACAGGCTGCAGTGGTAACTCCATCTTCAAAGAACTCTGCAAGCTTTCAGCTTCTCCAAGGAGGGTTAAAGAGAGAGCAAGAATACGTTGGCCCCACTTACAAGTAGGGAACATGCACCACGTCGTCTATGAAAATCTAAGTAGAGAGATAATTAATGACGCTTTAATTTTACAGAACTAATGCACATGTTTAACTAGGTATACAACGGCTTCTCAACATGCTTTAAGTCAGGCACACAAATGCATCAAGAATCCGATCAGACACTTAGGTCACTGCCCATGGAAGAAAAAGTCTTTACCGCAGAGTAAAAAACCTTTTTTAAGGCTGCAGTTCACCGTGAAGATTAATACATCATAAGGGGCTGCAGCAACTTGGAACCAGCCCAGCCATTTCCATACCAAAACTTCCTTTCAAATAAGCAAAATGTCAGATGGCATCAGGTCAGCCTCAAATGGGATTTCTCTTTCCCTGTCTTGACTGCTAGCCACTTACCCAGCTTACCTTGAAGGACATGTGGTACAGATCAACTGAGGTGAAGCCTGAAAGGACAGAGGTTACGTTATTCCCTTCACAGACAGAAGGTTTGCACATACACACAGTGACCCTTGTGTTTTACGGAAAAGATGATTTCTTACTTGAAAAACAGGGTTTTTGTCAACTGCCTTGGTCACTCGAGGAGAGGTTGCAGTGTGCTCTGGCAAGCAAGAAACAAGAAACTGCTGCTGTGTTTTGGAGTGATATCCCTGTTACAGAAACCCTCCCCAACTGTTTTCTGTCTTTTCTTGGCCAGCATGGGGGCAAGATTTCCAAAGTTTGTACTTTTGCAGACGAATGAGGGACTTCCAGAAAGTCCATCTCTTGAACCAAAATCTGATCTTCATTACCATTACCATCAGCCCCAGCTTCCAGCCCTGGCAAAATGACACCACAGCTCACAACAGGGGTGAGTCCCATGTCTTTACAGAGATGGAAATAGTAGGAAATATTTAGGAAGCTACATCTCATAAAAAATATACCAGCGTAAGACTCTTAAATACCTTCCAAGATCAGTTTTTCACCCTGTATTTCCCAACGCCAGAGATTTCCAAGTGGTGCTCTGGGATCCACAGGTGCCCCACTGTCAGTTTATGTTTTCAACTACATTGTCTGACAACAAACATGAGTATCTCCATGAGAAACTCAAAGGAGGCATCAGTGCTGAGAAAGCCCAGGAATATCTCCCCCTTAGTTTAAAATCATCAGTTCACATCCCAGGGAACCTGCAACAGCCACTGTACAAGCCAGCCCCCAGCAATGCTCACACCCCAGCATGTGCCACCATCTTCCTGCACCACTATGTGCCCAAGTGCCACTTGCCAAGCCCCAAAGGATGAAAGCCAGCATTCTTTCGACAGAAGGGGTTTAGCAGAGGGAGGAAGAGATGCACAGGAGATACTGGTACCAAAAGCATTAAGTCATGTGACACTAGGACCTGGAGGCAGGAGAGGTGCAGAAAGAAAAAATTAAGGGAAGTGGTGAAAGGAAGCACTGCCAGGCCACCTTGTCTCTCTTCCTGCAAATCTTCCCTTTACCCAACTCCTTCCTCTCCAAATCATGGGAATGGTTGCTGTTCCTCTTCCTTTTCTTCCCTGGGAACTGGGCTCTCCACAGCTCCAAAAGCAGGATAATTAAACATAACAAACCCTCAAACAAACAAAACCCAAATACCGCTTGCCACCCCTGCCAAAAAAAAAAAAGCCACAATAAAAAAATAATAAATTATACCCTTTATTACTTATCTTTTTTAGAAAAACTTCTGTATACTGCCAAACTGCAGCATTTTTAAACATTCCTTTTCTGCTGCTAGCTCAGTTTTGACAACAAGAAGTTCCTTTTCTTTTTCAGGTTTGTATCTGGTAAAGGAATACCAAAAAAGTCAGGGAATTGAGCATTTCCAGGCTATGAGAGTTTTCTTGTCAGTTTTGGGGGGGGGGGTTTAAACTACCAGTGGGAAAAAAAACCAAAACCCGAAGCCAACAAACAAAACCAAAGAAACAAGCAAGATGAAAGAGTAACTTTCATGATGCTGACCACAACACTTGAAGCCAGCGGGGCTTCAATAAATATTTTTATGATGAAGCCTGCAAGATAATCGTTAAGCCATTTATAGGACTTTTGTTTCTTTGTAAATGTATTGGAAAGAATGATTTTTTTTCTATTCTAACTTGGGAAAAATTAGGAAAGAGATGAAAAAAGATGCCTTAACATAATACTAAGAGAAGACTTTCTTGGAAGGCTTCTCTTGGGAGTTTCCATTAACTCATTCTTGCAGCTTCTTTGGAGCAACATCAACAATAATTTAATTTACAGTCCAGATAAAAGGCATTTCCAAAGATGTGAGGGAAGAAAGAAAGAGTTTAGTAGGGCATTGCCAGTTTAATTCAGTTCAGTTACCTGCTGGCTGTTTGGATTTAACTCCTGACAGCTCATCCTCCACCAAACAAGAGAACTGCTGTAGATAATAATGTCCCAGATACCTTAGGGGAAGACGGGGAGGGATGAGTGTCGATGCCCACACGTGCAAGAGGACATTGTAACATCTTTAAATTGTAGCCTAAATGGATTGGATTACAGTGGGCACTGCCCAGACCTTCCGAAAAAAACGTGACAAGCACGGTCATGCTGGGAACGGGGCTCACCCTTGGGCAGAGGATGCTCCAACCCAGAGGGTTTGAAACAGCTTCTCTCCAGGGCCTTTTCAACATAAGGAGCAGAAGAAATATGCATAAAGAATCACAAGCATCCACCCCCAAACAGCCACTTGGGAGTAAGATAAATAAAAAGCCTTTATCAAGCATGGTTTTAAGGACTCACGACTAATGGCAAATTGTTTCTCACTAGGACTCCAAAGAGTGAGTCAGAGAGGACCATCCTCTTGATGGGGAAAGGGTAGGGACAAGCATATCCAGTTAGGCTCCTCCAGCAACAAGCATGTGGGGAGGGGAAGGGAGCAGAGTTCATTGCAAATACGGAAGGATTGACACGACCATCATTGCAGGACAACCTCTCCAGTGATGGAGATGCTGCGAGAGTCCCTGTCCACAGCACCCATCACCCCTCTCCTCTCCTAGCAGGCAAGATGACAGGTCATTGGGAAGGCACTGCACGAGTGGTGGTTACAACCTTCTCCTCTACTGAACTGTCAAGGCTGACTTCAGGCTACCCTTCCCTGCAAAACTGGAGATAAAAATCTTTAGAGATATGTAATCTCCAAAGGAGTCTGGCTTTCCTGGCCCAGCTGCTGCTGACAAGCTCGGCAGCAGTGCTGTAAAAACACCCTGACTTATTCCCTGCACACACACACAAATGAACAAAAAACTCACCAGACTCAGCTGCTTTTGTTCTGACAAGTGAGAAAACATTTACTGAAGTTGGAACAGACAATCTCTTCTAAAGAGAGAGAAAGGTGGAGAGAGCACAACCAAAAAAAAAAGAAAAGAAGAAAAGGCAAGAAGAGAAGTAGTAGGCAAGTTGCATGAGAAGCAGTAACAGAGAAAGGTTAATAAACAACCACAAACCAAGCCCATATATCATTTGCTACTGGCCATGTTTTACATTAGGAGAAACCTCCTGTAAACACCACATCCCACATCTGAGGGGTGTGCCAGCCAGGATGGACAGAGAGATGAAAAGAAGGTGATCAACGTGAGCTACAGACAAGTCCTACATCTTGTAGAAGGTGCCTGATCCTGCACCCTCCTTGATCTGGAGACTGATGAACCCACCAAGCAACCAAAGAGAATGAAGCTGCCCTAATCCACTGTCCCCAGTGACAGAGCACTGGAACAGGCTTCCCAGAGAGGTGGTGGAGTCTCCTTCTCGGGAGACTTTCAAAACCTGCCTGGATCTGTGCGTGTGTGGCCTGCCCTGGGTGATCCTGCTCTGGTAGGGGGACTGGACTCAATGAGCTTCCAAACCCTACTGTTCTGGTGTTCTAGCAGAGAGTAGGGATGACATTTTAGAACTCCTGTAAGAACAGTTTACCTTTCTGAGGAAAATTTCACCAACTACAAAGTTCTCAGGGACATCAACCATAAACTGCTCTTTGTGGAAAGCCCCCAAAGGACCAGTGCTATGCACATAACCCATCCTTTGAGCAGCAATCAACAAGAGAGCTGCTAGCAACTGGGTGGGGCACCACAAAAAGATGAAAAAAACCCCTTTGCGCGCAGTGAAACTTCACACACTCCTGTCCAGCTGGCAAGAGACAACCTGTCCCTGCAGACATGATGGCATCAGTTCCTCTCCTGTTCTTCCTTCACAGGATTCCTTACTACCCAGTGAAGAGATGGACATTTGTCTCCTACAAACTCATTCCTCAGAGACATTTAGAAGATGTAAAACATCACCTTCCATTTAAAGAAAAATATTTTCCAGCTCTCAAGAAATAGGAAAAGAAATATAAAAAGCACAAAAAATGCAACCAACATGCACTCTCACACCTGAAACCCCAGAAATCAAATAAAAAACAACCCAGTTTTTGGGTTCTTTACATTCAATTCCCGATATCTAAAGCCAAGTCTGCAGGTTTTACTGGGAGGAAGGGAGGGAGGGAACAGAACAATGAACTCATCACTTCTAACATACTGAAAATAATCTGCTCCTCAGACCCGTCTGTCCAGCATGGTGATGGAAGGGAAGGAGCAGCAGTATTTCACACTCCCCGGTCCATGGTCTACATCCATAATCAGCTCTCCAGTACCACCATATGCTTCAGGAGAAGATCCAAGCAGATTTATTGGAGGCTGATTCTGGATTACAAGTCCCCAAGGAAATTTTCCTCCCAACACCCACAAGTCAGAGGTTGATTTATACCCAACATATAATAGACTATATTCCTTAGAGATAACTCCTTGTCTTCAACCCCGCTGCCATTCCTGCAACTGGGGGCTTGGTTTGTTTTAACAGTTATAGAGTTTATAAATACTGAAAGCAGCACTCAATTTAGGCTGGAGACAGTTAAACTAGCTTAGACCAACAGGATACCAGGCAGTAAGGAACAGTAATGAGATGATGACACATTCATAACCTAAAGCTTTCATTAAAAACTTGCAGCCCAAGAAAGCTCGCCCCTTCAGAGCGGAAACGCTTGGTTCTTGTAACTGCTCAAAGAGCAAATTTTTTGCATGAACCAGCGAAACCTGGGGAGAGCTCCCGAAGAGCACATGTATCTGTTAGGCAGAAACTGGGGAAGAACCAACAAGGGGCTGTAAATGACGTGGTGTACATCCCATTTCAGATACTGTTGAGCACTTCGGCAGGCATCCACGCAGCAAGCAGCAGCCAACAGTGGTACCAGCATGAGGTCAGGAGGCCTCCAGCAAGCTGATTCAAGGAAAATCAGGACTCCTGAGAAGAAGCCGCTGGATGCCAAAAGTCTCTGGATGGAGCTTTCTTCATCTGCAATCACAACACAGTCTTTTTTCCAGTTTTTAATTATTTTTAAGGGCGTAATATTACTCTGAGTAGAGCCACGGTACATACACCAACTGACTGCAAAACTAGGTCTTTGTCACAGCATCTGTGCTTGAGGTGAAGCCATCTCTATGGTACATTATTAAAATAATTACTGCAGGTATCTACCTCCCAGCATGAGAACACCGAGATGATCTGCAAGTCCACATCCCTGTCTTTGCAGATCAGGGACCACAGACTCTACTTTGCCCAGACATCACCAAGGGTCCAAGCATCCTTCCTGCAGAGCACATCTCTCTGCTATGGTTCTCATCTGTGCATGCAAATAACAGCACTTCTATGTCCCATTGGGGTGGTTGGTACTCTCAGATTATCATCTTCAAGGTGTATGAAAGCGAAGTTGGCAGGGATATTGTAGAAGACAGTCTGTTACAGAGATGATTCAATACTGCTTTGGCAAGGCGGTTGGACTCACTGATCTCTAGAGGTCCCTTCCAACCCCTAACATTCTATGATTCTATGATACAGTTGTTCCTGCCTCTGCAAGCATTTCTAACACCGGTGAGTCTCAAGAATGCAGGCACTTCCAGCATGCCATCTACCCAAATATAGGTGAAAGAAGACATCAACATTTAGAGTCTCCAAAACCTCACGAATGGAGCTCTACAAAAGCACAGCTAACTTCTGTAGCTGTGCAAAATCAGACGGAACTATTCCGTAAGTGGGAAAGATCCATTTGTCTATTCAACTAGAAAAATACCTGCTAGTTAAAGAAACAGCCCTCAAACAAAGAGATGTAAGTTTCAGCTCTGTTTTACCATGCAGAAGTCAGAGCCACAAAAATACATCCCTGGGAGTGTAGCACAGGACCCAGAACACAAAGCAGGGGCAAAAGCACAAAACCCCCTCACTTTCCCCCACAGTTCTGCCTCGTGAGCATGTGACGCAGAACAGAGTTCTGTTTTAGGGTTTCACACACACCCCCCAAAAAAAAATAAATTTTAAACTGTTTTATTTGGATTTAAAGAAAAAGAATAGTAATGCAAATCACTTCTTAAATTTTGAGTTCATCAAGTTTTTTTCTGGGGTTGGCTTTGTTCTTTTGTTTTGAAGTTTAACATCACAAACCAGATTGGGTGGCTGCTCCTTCCAGAATGGTCTGCTCCTGGTTCTTCTCAACACAAGGTGAGAAGGAGGTCAAGCATCCCAGCTTTCAAAACTACTGTCACACAAGGGTTCCTTCTAGGAAAGCAACACCTTGAAAAGGAAAAACCAGAACTTTTCATCCCACCTTGTCTTCAGACCCTTCTCCTCCACAGGGTTTGTGTAGGAGGAGAAGAAAGGGAAGTCATAACTCAAATTCACATACAGAAGTACATTTAAGAAAGCAAAGCACCAAGATTGATTAGAGTGTTCCACTGCTTTAATAAAGAGCCTAATGATGTCCAAATTATAGCAAAGCTCAACTGTGTAACCAAGGAGCCAAGATTTCATCCTTGATAAGGACATGGATTTCTGTCTCGCAGGAAAAGCCTGCAGTTCACTAACAAAGATGACCTTTTACATTATACCCTTCAAGGCCACAATTAGCTGCAGCAATACTATACTAACTTGGCAACAAGAGTTTTTGTACACTGTGCTAATTTTTAGCAGAATCTTGCCAAGACCATTACCATCTTCTAACAAGGCAAAAAAAAAAAGAAAGAAAAAAAACCCCCACAAATACAAAATCCACTGCTCTCCAGACCCAAATTACTTTTCACAATGCAATTCAGTTTTAATTAAGATGATTAAATTACAGCAAAAATGATTAAGATGATATCCCGCTGCAAACCACTAAAGGTATAACACCTTAATCCAGAAGAAGCTGGCATACACATATCCATGATAAAGTATTCATGAAAAGCTAGAATTTTACACATGAACCAATTTTACATCACTCAAACAATACCTTGGGAGATATTTGTCACAAGTAAAAAAACAGTGACATCCATCAACAGAGCACAGTTTTTCTGAGACTACACAGAAAGAAATCTACACAGAAAAAAAATTGAAAAGGCTACAATTACTTTGACAATGTTTCTACAGCTCAAAGGAATTTGGGGGTTGAAATAAATGGTTTCCTTCTCCTTCCCAGGGCTCCCAAAAATCAATTTTATATATAATTCTTTTTTTTTTTTAAACAGACGTTAGATCAGAAATGCATGTGAAATCAGGTCACTGTAATAATCATGTACATGGTACATTTCCACTATTGCCTATTAACTATGAGGTTTAAATGAATGAGGAAAGTCTCAGATCCATATTTCACCAGTGGAAATTATTAATATAAACATAGCACAGCTCAGGTTTTAACCTTACCATCCAACTGGGTCTATTCTCCTTTGGAGAAGGGTAAATGGTATTAAATTATCAGACGGGGTTCAAAAGGCAGCTACATGGAGGCATGTATCCCATTAAGACCTGGGAAAAGATCCTGCCATGGGAGCCTTGGACTTCAGGTAGCTTGCTGTGGTGCTTCAGCACTGCATAAATTCAAGCCTGTGTTCTTCAAGGAATGGTAGGTTCAGTGCATTTAAAACAAACAACAACAACAACAAACCCCCAAACAAACAAACAACAAGAAAACCAAAAAACCAGAAGAGTTGTGCCACTGTGATGAAATACAGTTGCAAACCAGATCTTCCTAGGTACAATCTTCTGGAAAACCTCTGCATGGGCAGAACCCAGCGACAGAAAACAACAGGAGAGATTTGCAAAGAGAATGAACAGTTGGCAAGGCTCTGGCCAGTGCCAGTGCCACTCCCAATCCATGCCCAGGG
>JAAGNO010016239.1:77362-94929 GCA_033439905.1 Ceryle rudis | reverse complement strand
GTAATTACATCACCATCACCACTGATGCTGTGGAGCAGGCACTGGGGGAGTCCCAGACTGGGCCCCACAGCAGACGGGAGCTGTGTTCAGGAGCTGGGTTCTGGTACCGGATTTGGGAACACACCAAATGGGATCAAAGGCAGAACAGACAGAGTCCTCTTTGGATGCTCCGAGGGAGGAACCAAAAGAGGACCTGAGGCAAGACAAGCAAAGGTGGCAGAGCTGTCCAAGAGGGGAGAAGAGGCACAGACCCTCCAGATCCTTCAGCTTTATATCAAATATGATGTATATGGGATGGAATACCTCGTTGGTCAGTTAGGGGTCACCTGCCCTGTCTGCTCCTCCCTGCAGGTGTGGCCTTTCACCTTCCTGAACCCCACAATGTGGCACACAAGATCCAGCAGTGGCCTTGGTCTACACACCAATCTTTGGTAGTAACACTAAACATGGGGTGTTATCACTGCTAGCAGCAGATACTGCCTGGGAAAACAGGCTGCTTTCTTCAGAAAGTGCAGTTAGTTAGAAGAACTGAGCTAAAAAGTAAAATCACCGAACAGAGTTAGTGCTGTTCTCACTCAAACCAGGACAGAACATAATGCCGTAGCTCTATTTTTATCATATGCATTGATTATTAGTTAGGCAAAAAAGAATTGGAAGAACTGAGGAAGAAAGAAAATATGTTTTAAGCCAGCTCAAATGGAAATTTTTGCAGGTATTGTACTCAGTGTTTTAATGCATTTATAACAAATGGGAAAGTGAGAAGAGTCAAAGTGCTGCCTACATAAATAACTAGATAGATTTTTTTTAAGGAGAAAGCTGTTACTCAGGCTCTGGAGAAAAATCAGACAGATACAGTGTTTCTGTCTCTCTTTGCCCTCTCACACTTTGCAAGCCTTTTCTCTCTGCTTTGGGAGAGCACTCTCCATTCTTATACTGGCCCTCCTGTCAATGCTGCTCTGCTCTCTCATGCGCTGCCTTGAATGCTGGCAGCAAAGGGAGACTTGCTGAAATGATAGTCTTGGTGCTGCCTGGATGAGCAGCACTCAAGATCAGCTGTCTGGTTCTGTTTCATTTTCCTGGAATCACATTCCTCTCTGCCATGTGATGGGGCAGAGGGGTGAAGGAAGGGGATACGGGAACAGCACATCACAGCTGAAAGCAGACCGCTCACCTGAGAAGGAGGTTGTGAACTACTGAGGATCAGAACATTCTTAACTGTTCAGTTGCCAGGTTTTTGCTGTTACTCTTAGTTTGTTCAAGAATATGGTTTTTGTGATTTCACTATCCAGAGCATGGAATAGGCAATCAGGAACTGCTGCTGTTAATTTCTTTATTGATTGTTTTATCATGCACACAGAACAAAGTACAGGGATATACAGAGGGCAAAGTGCTGTACGTACATATATGCATGTATCTATATCTGTGTGCATGTATATACAAACACACAAAGGGACATATAGATGGAAAAAGAAGGAGAAATAAATAAAACCACCATAAACATTTCTTGGTTTAATTCTTCACTTCTAACATTTTTACTTCTTGTTTCATGACTTGAGACTGTGATAGAACTTGGACTGTATCTTTTGGCAGCATTATTCCTAAAGAAGGCCAGGGTGAGGAAATAGAGTAAAAGATTATTCTGGGTAACAGGAAGCAATAATTCACACCAATGTGAAGTTAAAGAAACTTTAGCCAAACTTGCTTGTACAAAAACTTATTCTTTTTTTTTTCCCCTTACAATTAGATAGATTTGGCTAACAAGCCACAGTCTTGTAAAATGTTTAGGGCTGTACTTCTGAAAGCAAAAATGGAGGCATGAACTTCACATGAATGTCCTGTAGGTAAAAAGAGGAATGAAGAGCTGTCCTATGGACCCAGTTGTGCCAACACAGTTGATATTTCATGGAAATGTTGGTATGGTTCCACACAATAAGGCAATTTCCTTAGTCTTTTTTGTATAGGAAATCACTTGAAAATTCTCTTAGCATAGTAAGAATGAGAAGAAACCTACATTATTAAGACTATAAAATCTAAAGCTAACAAGGAAAGGACAGAATTTAGTTTGCTGCACATTAAGTTCTGCTGGACTAAAGTGGGCAATTCTTAATTTATTTTTTTTTTTACTTCTGGCAAGTCTTTCATGTATCAAAGACACAGCTCTGGCAAGGCCAAAAGGCTTGAGAATTCACCCAATCTGATTAATACTATGTCTGAAGCAACATCTGGAGAAAAAAATATCAAGAAGGTTCATTAAAGCATTTGGAAATGGAAAGCCTTGTTGTGGCAGTTGGGGTTCAAAGTAGGGACCATTTCCCAAATTGAGATGTAGGAACGATGTTTTTCTCTCTATTCTGTTTCTTCTTTCTAGTGTGAAGGAAAGCCATAGCTCAAAATGTTGCTAGGGACCAGGAATGAGGAACTGGCCACTCCTTGAGCCTGAGAAAGTGAAAGAGTGAGGTAACTTGTAGGTGGGCCCTACATGGTGGTCTGTTAGTTCCAAGGAGCAAACAGACGCTCCTCTCCCTGTGGAGAATGGTATATGAGTTTCCTTGTGAAGGTACATTTTAATTTTCAGATTTTCCTTTCAGAAAGGAAAATGCCTGAAACCAAATAATCTAATCTCTAGTTTAGCAAAATATTTCAAATAACTTGAACTTCTTTTCATTTTTTTATTTTCTCACTAAACACTCCACTCTTTCCAAATTAATTTTGGATTATTCCCAAAATTATTTAAAATGAGTGAATTGAAACTTTACATATTTATATCTAGAGATTTTTACAACACAAAGGCTTTGAGGTGCTTTCCTTTTCTGTAGAATCTCTCCCTCACTTCTAGGAAAATGTGGTGGATGGCCAAGGAAGAGGATGGGGTATCTCATGAGGTGTGGAACAAGAATCTCTTCAGCTCTATCAGACAGAAGACATGAACTAAGGAGATCTGGAAGGGCTGTGCTTGTATATCTTTTTTGAATACAGACAAACTCCCTGGAAATATGCAGAGAGAATGTCAATGATGATAAATATGGGAAAGTGGGGAGATAAGGTTGTGGGCTAAATCCTCAGTCTGACCTTCATGAGGTAAGGAGGTCAAGTGCTGCCCTTTTGACAGGAGGTAAGAGTTGCATAGCAACTTTGTGTGAGTTTGGATGCAAACAGTAAGCAAAAGCAGATCGTGTTTATTCAAGCATTAGCCTTATTACCCTTCCCATATGAACTGGTGTCTCCCAGCTCAGGCAAGTTTTCCTCTCCTATGTACAACCCTTGGTGTCTTTATGTCTACAAGTGCCTTGGTCAGTTTGCCAGGCTGCTATCTGCTCATCCTCAGTTACAAGCTTCTGTACACACAGACTCTCTTCATGAAACACAACCATGCTTGAGATAACTGTGCTCTGAAAGCACATCCCCTCCTCTCAGTGCACAGCTCCATGGAGGGAGAAGGGCCCCTTGTAGAGACTGGATTTTCCTTCTTAATTACTCTGGTCAGTGGAGGGGAAGGGAGATGGACTGCCATGGGGAGACTACCTTCTGCCAAAAATGTTCTGATAGAGCACGTGTGTGTTATCTTTTTATAGCCATGGAAACAGACAAAAATTAGTTGGTTGGATACAACCAGACTGTTTTCAGTTTCTGGAAAGGCAAAGGGCTCCCTTTCATCCTTGGTGTGAAATTGACAGTCCTGTGTCTGGCATGGGTCAAAGTTATGTTTACTGCATGGAATGTTTTTACTATGATACTAGATCCTATAGTTCACCTAGCTTCAGGAAAGTTTGCTGCTCCTGACTTTTGAATTTCCTTTCTTTTGTTTGTTTGTTGCAACCCTCCATATTTAACCCTTCTTGTCTATGTATCTGCCTTATTAATGATACAACCTATGACATCATTATAGCATACATCTGAATAGAACTTTTTGAATACATTTCAGGAAACCTAGAGTGCAATATAGGGGAATTGCTTTGTAATTTTTGTATTTGATATGGATTTTATATTATTGTAAATAAGCAGCATGTGAAACAGGATATAAACCTTGTGCAAGTTGTGCTAGTACCTCCTAAATGTATTCACTTGTAGTGTATTCACTTGTAAGCATTCAGACCACAAATCAGTTTGTACTTTAATCAGCTTGTACAGCATAAGTTCTAACAAATGAAAACTTATGTCTAGACAACAAAATACATTTTATAACTCTTTTGGAGTTGTCATTTTAGGATTATGCTACATTAAAATGTACTGAGAAAGCAGTATCCATCACAGCAGGGTCCTGATCCATGGTGGAAGGTTGCAAATTCCGTAAAACCACTCTTAAAGCCCCAGGCTGCGTGATGTGTCCAAGCAGACATAAAGTTCAAGGAAATTCACTTTTTACTCACAACAGTTTCAGAGCCACAGCTGAGACTCAGCTGTATCAGGGTCAAAATGAAGCAATCTTCAGTTGCTGTGATTCATGGAAACAAGCCCAGGGCTTCCTATGGGCTCCACCTCAGCCAACAATATCCAGAAGGCTAAAGACCTATGTCCTGCCTGCTCTGATAGACCCCAACACAGCTTGCATCCCTATCTCCTCCACTTTGATAAAGTGTGGAAAAGATAGACTGAGACTGTGTATGTAAGCCTCCCTGCTGGTGCCATCATCAATCATTTTTGGCTTTGCAACTCATGACTGTGATGAATAATGGCTAAAACTAGGTCTACGCTTATGCAGATGCCCAAGGTGGAAGACAGCACACCCTTCTTTATCAGTCTGCATGCACCAATTAGAAGCCATCAGTATAGTGTAATGTAAATGACTTTCTGCGGGAAGCATTAGTGGAAAATACCTCTAGAAGAATCATGAGCTATATATTTATATATTTACACACACACAGAGACAGAGTAGATATGTGTATATATAAATATGAGTATATACACATATGCATATGTATGTATGTATTTGGATATATGGATATGTGCGTGCTTATATATATCTAAATACATTTATATATTAAGTGTGTATACATATGTGTGTGTGTGTGTACATTTGCCACATATCAGGGAAACTACTGCAGACTACTTCTCAGTTACATCTGTTTCCCTTTCAATCCTCTCAGCCAGTGTGTTTTATCTCGGTGTTCTAAATTTGCAGCACATCAGAAATCTTCCTTACTGTTTACTCAGTCAAAACTTATAATGTAATTGCTGTCAAAGCCTGGCTGCTTGCAAGAAGTCACTTGGAAACTCTCTTCTTGTGAATGTGAGTTCAGAAAGTAAAGTCTAATGATCCCTTTCCTCCTCAATTAACTCACCATGGAAAGAAATTGCTGGCTGCTTTGCTGGCAGTTCTTCAGTCAGAGACAGGGATGAAAGCTGCACGGTATTAGCAAAACTGCAATGCTTGGGAAAGCTTGCTTCTGGACTAGGCAAATGCTCAGGATATCCATGGAAGGTTATCTTTCCCCTGCAGATAGGCATATTCCTTATTTCAAATAATACCTCTCCCTTTGATATGGGTAGTGAGTGCCTCTGTCTTCTAGGGCTTATTTTGGGTGCTCTGCTTCCAACAGAAAAAAAAAAAAAAAAAAAAGAGAACATTATTTGGCAAGAAGTACTGCTGTTAGTTATTAAATGTGTGGCTGATTTAGCACTAATAGGCTTTGAAGTTTAGGCAAATGTTGAAAGCAAATAAATATTGGATCCTTCTGAAATGCAACTGATCTCTTTATTTTGCTGAATTCTATCTATTCTCAGCACCACAAGAATGACAAGATAGAATCACAGAACGGTTTGAGTTGGAGGGCACCTAAAGATCATGTAGTTTCAACCCCTCTACCATTGGCAGAGGCACCTCCCACTAGACCAGGTTGCTCAAAGCCCCATCCAACCTGGCCTTGAACACTTCCGCGGGGGGGAACATCCACAACTTCTTTTGGCAATCTATTCCAGTATCTTACTACTCTCACAGTAAAGAATTTATTCCTTGTATCTAATCTAAATCTATCTTCTTTCCGTTTGAAACTGTTATCCCATGTCCTTTCACTACACTCTCTGATAAAGAGTTACTCCCCACATTTCCTGCAGGCCCCCTTTAAGTACTGTGAGATTGCTACAAGGTCTTGGAGTCTTCTATTCTCTGGTCTGAACAACCATATCTCTCTTAGCCTGTCCTCATACGGGAAGTGCTCCAGCCCCTGATCATCTACATGTTGTTCTGGACCCTCTCCATCAGGTCTATGTCTTTCTTGTGCTGAGGACTCCAAAGTGGGATGCAGTACTCCAGGTTGGGTCTTATGAGAATGGAGTAGATGGGGAGAGTCACCTCCCTTGACCTGCTGGTCATGCTTCTTTTGAGGCAATCTCAGATGCAGCTGGCCTTCTGGGCTGCTAATGTATGTGCTGTATTATCCTTACCAAGAGAAAGTTTTCTTTAATATTTAGCTTTATTTTAGCACAGTTGATTTCCTGATTATTTTCAATAGCCTTATAAGTATTTATGTCATCAAACTTGCTTGGAGAAAACATCACCATCTTTCAAAACACAAAGATACTATAGTGCAGAACAGCAGTTATAACACGCCGTGGACTTGCGAGAAGCTCTGCAGACTATCATGAACTGATCTGCTACTCAGCATGGTTTCACAGGCCAGGTGTGGAACACTGGCTACTCATGAACCACCCACCAATTGTGCATAAGCCACAATTTGGAAACCATTGATATAAATTTCTTTTTCAGTGAGAACCCCTAGGTGGGACAGCTTATTCCAGTAGTGTGATATATGAGGTACCTTGATACTTCCTACCATGTAACATGTAGTAGAGACATTTACTTTTCTGTAGCTTGTAATGATTTGAGGCTTTTTTCACTGCAGTTAAATGGGAGGATAACCACTATAGGACAGGTGACATGATTAGGCACTCTGAGACTTGTGTAGATGGCTAATCTTCAAAACCAGATTTTGCACTTAAAAGAATGTCTATGGAATTAGTTTATATTAAGCCTTGCAGTAGAAAGCATTTTAATCTTGTATTTAAATTGATAGCAGAAGCTAAACATTTGAAACATATTGATATTTATTATTGGTATAATTGACAAAGTATTCATATGAGTTCGAGTGCAGTTTTGCATTGCTCTAAATATTGATATTCTGTTTGAGTGGCATCAATTAGTTGCTGAAGAGCATCTCTGTTACCATCATACTATCCTCAGAGCTTCATTTGAATGTTCTGTTTTCAATTGGTGAGTTGTTAGGTTAAATCACATTGTGTTTTTTCTTTGTGTTCCAAATGCCAACACATTTGCAGTTATGCAAAACACATGAATAAAAATGAGCTGACCATTCTAAACTCTCTGTCTCCCTGTCTTCTTGATAAGACTCTGTCAGGATGGATGTTGAGCCCTCTTTGCTTTGGTTCTGGACATTGATACTAATTCAGCTGATAGATGTACAGGGGACCTCATTCCATCCAACTAACTTTGTGGCAATTATTCCTGAACCAGGACTCTCTTAAAAATGAAAGATTTTTAGAATTCCCCCATATCTCAAGGTTGGGATATTTTGTGACTTCTGCCTTTTTAACAACCATCCAACATGTTTCATGCTTACCGTAGACTGAATCATTTCTGTGAGAGAAATATGAGCCAAATGTTTTAACTGAAGTTAGAAGAATACTGGCTGAGGTACAGTGAAAAATAACATCATATAACATCAAATGAAGTAGGAATTTAAGTTAATCTGCTTTTCATGCTTGAATGATTTATTAAATCATTGAAAACTGTGACTTGTTAAAAGGCAAGGGCCATGTGCTGTCAAGACTCTTGCTCACTTGAATTTAACAGTCAGACTGGAAATCTTTTCTCTTTCTATATTAAATTTTATTAGGAGTATTAGAGCTAATAATGCTTAATGTAGGCTTAGCCCCTTATAGAAAGGATCATTTTCAAATTCAATTTGAGTGTGAAGGGTGCAGTATTGTAAAACTGGATAAGGATATAGGTAAAGCTGACTAACCATTATTAAATTATAAATGCTTAACCAGGGAAAAGGCTGGTGACTCTGAACAGTGTATCTGAAATCACCATAGAATCAACTATGGAGAATCTACTACAGATGACACCAGAAAATATGAAGTTTGATCTATTCAGAACACATTCAGAATACAGTGCTCTAACTTTTACAGCTAAATAAATTTCTCTCCTGGGTCAATATGAACAATTTTTTACTTATTTGACAGAGATATTTTTGTGTCTAGAGTTAAATCTGTCATTTTAGGGGATATCCAGGGGATTTCCAAGGTAGTACTAACACTGTGAGAATGAAAACGTGCTTACTTCAAGGCCTTTTAGTGCTGTGGAAATTTGATGATATATTTATTTCTGCAAATATAAGTCTACATTTATGGTCATAACTTGCAGTTAATCGAAGGCCTTGTGTTATTTGCTCTGGGTAGGGCTTATGTTAGGGTTGATCCTGTCCAATATATTCAATAAAGATCTGGAAAGGAGATGATATAACAAGTTGCTGATAAGGATAGCTACAAAGTGTTCAGGAGGTTCTCATGGTACTAAATTACTGGATGATGCAATGACAGATGAAATTCCATGTAATATAAAGTGATGCACAAGTGGAAAACAATCTGGTATTTATATATCCAGTGATAACTTTGAACTGCTATTGCCATGCAAAAATGAGACTCTGGAATTATCACAGCCAATTTTACATACTCAGAGAAGTAGTCTAACCAGACACTCAAATCTATGGATTTTTTTATTGTGGATTAAGGAATGAAACAGACATCGTTATGCCTCTGTACAAGTCCATGATGTGCCCTCATCTTGAATACACCATATAGTTTCTCATCTGTTCACCCTCTCTTATTTCACTAGATAAAAGGGGCTGTAGAAGAACTGGGAAAATGTACAAAAAGGGTATCAGAAATGGTCAAAGATATGGATGGACTGCTCTAGAAGAAACAAAGAGACGACATTCATCATCCTGGAAACTCATCAAAGAAGTCTATAAAATTATGAAAAAATGAAGAGGGACCATATGAAATGATCTCTTGTAACATGATCTGTACAGGGTATTGAATGAAACTTGTACAAATCTGGTTAAAAAAAAAAAAAAAAAAGCAGGTACTTCTTCAAATAATGTGATGTTAAGGTTGTGCTGCAGGACACTGTAATTAGAAAAAGATATGAGTTTCAAAAGGTGACTGAATAAACTCATGGCAGAAAAATCCATGGCAATCTAAACAGTAAAGAGATGCCATCTTTGGCTCAGAAGGTTCATGAGCCATAAATCATTGAGGTCTTGTGAATATTCTGGGGAAATATCACTATATCCTTGCACCGTCCTTACAGTCTGTGCTAGGCATCTACTACTGGCAGCTGATGGAGGCACATACTGTGGCTTCATATCTTAACTCAGCTTGTCTGCTCAAATGCCTTTATGATTTATCAAGACCTGCAAGGCAACAATAAGGATGAGAAGAAGCCAGGAATATCTGTTAACAGCTATGCTAGCAGCTGGCCTTCACATGTCACTAAGTACCTGTCTCACAGCAGGGTAAGTCACCTCCTGGAAGTGCTTATCTCTTCACTGATTTTGAATCAACCTTGATAATTAGCTCAGACTGGGTGCTTGCAGTTAATAGGAAAAATCCCAGGCCTTTTGAGATGGAGTTGAAGTCTTCAGGATCTAAGAGCTCTGTAATAATAAGTGTTGGACTGCAACTTTGTGCTGTTCCCTCAGAGAGGTTCTAGCAAAATTTGTGTAGGAATAGTAATACTGATCTAAAAATTTCTGAATAGCCATGTGAGTTGGGTGAAGTGAATCAGCATCAGGTCCCTAGCACTGCTCCTTTCCAATTTGTGTACAACTTGCCTAAATCTCCCTAGACAACAGTCTGTTCACAGCATATTCCTTCACTCCTGCACAACTTTACTTGCAGTTGTCTTGCTTCACCCTTCCACAACTCTTCATCTGTTTGCCTAGATTAGTACATTTTGTCACCTACTGATCTTTCCACAGTGCTAATAGTGACAAACCAAACCCTGCCTAGTGTCAAGGGAGAATTGTTTTTCCTGCCCCAAGAACCTCTCTTCTGAATTCCCATTCCCATTTAGAAAGATCCCTCAGACCTTTGATGGCCAAGTGAAGACCATATCATCTATGTCTTGAGACCAGGCTGTCCCCAGTTTAGGATTTGAAACCAGGTCTCCCACATCTCAGGCAGTAATAGGAAACAAAGCTGAAATTTACCTTCTGTTGGGAGCAGCTCTTTTCCTAACCATACAGCTACTGATCACCCTACTGAGGTAAATGGATCTTTCTGTCATGACATGGCCAGATACATCCTTGTGAAAAGTTGTATGATCCACTATAACAACTTTATGTTTGTTCTTTGTTTAATCCATGTGTACACATTGTGACACATTGTATCCATGCAAAAGGCAGACATTTGTGCTTCTCTAGTTCTTCCCCTCATAAATCTTGCTTTTTTATGCCTAAATTTTACCATCCGGTCTGCAAGAAATTTTAAGGAGACTTCATCATAGAACACTTACTTTAGTTCCAATGTTTGCTGTCTGCTATAACCAGCCAAAAACGTGGTTGAATCGCACTGTGAAGACATTTATCCTGTAGTACATATATGACTTTGTTCTTTCCTTTTCCACTTCCACCTCATTGTTATATGTGATCTTTCACTTGAGCTTGAATATTAAACTCTTTGAAGTAGGGACTGCTTACAATATTTCCCTCTTTTCAGGCACAAAGGAACAGTCCTGGGAACCAATAAATAAGACCTTAAAAGCTTAAGCGGAGGTAAGTTTCTCCCTTGAAATGGGCAAGAGAGGAATATTGTCTTTCATTGGCAATGCACCTACAGATCACTTTCATCAGATGAGTAAAAAGAAGGCTCCAGTAGACAGAGCAGTCTTTTTAGCCACATGAGAAAGCACTACCTTTATTACACATATCTGTTCAACAGAAGCAATTCACTTAATATGTAAATGGCTTCTTTAAACCAGGCATTCCTTGTTCCTGTGTGGCTGCCTTTTTTCAGCATGTCTGCTTTTTCTGCTGCCTAACAATGGTTAGTGGAGCTGCAAATTGTTATCACCTTGATATTACTGTAGAGCCAGCTTATACAAATACCTGATAAGCACTGTAACACATCTGAGTGGATGAAAATTCATTGTACAGCGTTGTTTCCTTTAATGTGTTCCAGACCACTTGGACAGCTCACATAATGAATCCCATTTTGCAGAGGACAGCCACGTTTGAGAGGCTGCCAGCCTGAGTTGCTGGTGCCCGCATAATGATGACCCAGGTGAGATCCTTTGACAGCTGACAAGGCCATGCTGTCTTTCTTACAATGAAGTGAAAACAGACACTGGAGGGACCATGGTTAGGGCAAGGATGAGGTGTTTAAGAGTCCTTCTGTTCACTGCACGGTGAGCAACAGCATTATAGAAAGTGCCTCTGTGTCAGCTGCAGAGGCTGCTGGTATGCTGTTTGGGCCATTAACTGCATGTCTTCCCCTGCATCAGCACAGTCACAGAGCAGCAGCTATCTTTTATTTTATGTGTTGACGTATTATCTTCCATGTAAGGAGTTTCTTCACATCTACTAGGTTGGATAAAGGGAAAACATCTCTGTTTTACTGGTAGGGAGCTGCAACTGAGACACCCTAACTGTTTCCAGTCATCTGAAAATCACATTTCAAGGCTTAGCTGGATTTCCAGCCTCTCTGTGGAAAGTCATAGGCTTTTCTGAGGACCATCCATCCCATGATAATGCAGATGGAATGGAATCCCTCCTGACTGGATTAATTGCTTTCTCTGTGCACTTTCTCTCCCTGTTGATCATAGCTGAATTCAGTTGGGATGAACACAGGGACACTAACAGATATCAGCACTTTCTGAAGGCATTTAGACATCCAAAGATGCAGACCAGGTACTTAGGAAGGTTTTAAAAGTGTCTTCTGCAAGCTTCTAGGAAAACAAGTGCTCCTGCAAGGCCCAGATGAGCTGTGGACTGCCCTCCTCTGTTCCCTTGCCCATGGAAATGGTCTGAGCAATTATGGGAGACAGCACCATTCTGCCTGACCCTGTGCCCACTTGTCCCAACTTCATCAAATGTTCTCTGAGGAAAAGGGGTGAGGGATCTCTCTTGGACAGTAGGAGGCATTTCCACGAGACTTGTCTCCAAAAGTGGGAAGAGATTCTTGGGATTTCGGTAGACACTGCTGAATGATGTGGAATGCAATTCTGAAATTTGTGGTAATCTTAAAATGATTTTAGGGTTTCTGAAAAGAGCCAGAAGTCCTGATAACGAGGCTTTTGAAAGTACCCTGGACAAATTGCATTAAAAATGTAACTTGGGAAACCAGCCAGCATTGGCAGAGAAAAGAAATCCTATTTCCAATCCATGTGACTCTAGGATTAGTTATTTTCTGCCAATTCAAACATTTTTGTACTTTTAATTGCCTTCTGTTACTAACTTCTTGTTCATGCATAATGTGTATAATGGATGAAGTGCTAAACAGTATCAACATTTCACTTCAGATGTGGCTGTTCTCCCAGGGAAGCAATGTGACTCCTGTAGAGCTGTGGGGAAAAAATTCTGAAGACGAGAAAAAAATTTGACACATGACTTACATAGGCTTTCCTCCATGGCAGGGTGTCTACCTGACCTTTTTGCCTTTGAAAATTTCCTTCACTGTTGCTAAAATTAGTCTCTAAATAAATAAGATAAATATACATGGAGGTACTGTTAAAATAATATTACTATTTTGTTTACTCTTTTAGGAACCTGGCAGAGCATCAGAAGCTGATGCCATTCCTGGACTATGGGCTCATCTTCTGGACCACCCTTCAATTTTATTTGTACAGCACCTAGCACTAAAAGGACTTTCTTTCCATTTAGACCTCAAGCCATATAAATACAGTAATAACTGGCCACCAATGCACTTCAAAGTGGAATGCAGAGATGAACAGTGGTCAGATCCTATTTAACTCCATGAAAACAGCAACAGTACCCTTGAAAATTAGTAATGGTGGAAAGTGATAGATATTTATTCCTGAGAACCAACTGTTTCCAGAGCAGAAATCAACTCATGCTTTGTAAGATAAATACATCACTTCTCTAATTTTAGATTTAAAAGTGGCAGCCTCTCTACTCATGAAAGTATGCATTCATTGCTAAGGTACACAGTGGCCATCTGAAAACTTTCATGTCATTAAGCTGGTTAAGAATTTACCTCTCTCTTGCAGGTCACTTGGAATTAACATTCAGTAAATTGTTTTTAGGAGAGACATTGCAGGGACAAACTGAGCATCTCAGTTCAGTAAACTCTGCCTGTCCCTTGCCTGAATAAATTAGGACTATTAAAAAAGCCAGTGACCTGTAATGGTGGATTTGTAATAAAAATAATAAATAGAATCTAACATTTTAAACACTTCACTCATCTGTTCTTCAAGCAATGTCAATATCATATTTATTTGCTGAGATTTGACTCAAACTATTTTTTTTAATCAGCCTTGACAAACATGCCCTAGAGATGGAAACACCCAGGACCTCAAGGGATAGGGACAAGAGTGACCCCACCAAAATTTCTAACTACTGATGCTAGGGGGTAAAAAACCCCACAATGATTATATGTTGTTTAATCTGTTAGCTAAATTTATAATGACATAGGAAGTTGGGGCTAGAAAATTCAAAACTGCTCTAGACACGTTTAACAGGGTAGGTGTTTAGTCAGTGGAGTTGGTGAAATTTAGGATTTTTTTAAGATCAAAGGAGTTGTTTTTCTAAAAGAATTCCTCAGGTTAACAGATTATGAAGGAACAGATCAGACTGGGTGGTCACAGTGGGCCCTATAACCTACACTCACATTTTCAAAGCAGGCTTCTACTTTCTACCAAGTAGAAAATGTGTGAACTTTCTTCATGGCACCTGTAACACTCCTCTTGAATATGCTTATAATCAGTGGATGAAAACAGAATTTTTAGGGCAAAACTACTTTTTCCTTAAGTGGCTATTGAAAATGGGGCAGCTGAGTCTCTGGGGTGCCTTGTTGCTCTTGATTGCTATGACGAGGTGCAGATGAGCAGCTCATCCCAGCCATGACTTCTCAGGAGCACAGATAGCTGAGAGCAGTGAGGAAAGCTCAGGGTACTGTTCTGGCAGGACAAGGTTCACTAGTCTTCTCTGACCACATTTCAAAAGGTTTGAGCCTCTCTTGCCTTGATCAGGATGAGCCACCCCCTCAGAGATCCCATCTTGGGTAAAGGATTGCTTTGTCAGTGTGCAGCACTCAGTTGTGGTAGCGCAGATGCTGGAGACCAAAGACTTGAGCTGCAGATGTGAAGTCCTCAGGATAATTCCCAGCTCAAGGCCCACCCAGATGTTAACAACCTGATGAAAACCCTCCTCATAAGCAGCAGAGGGGAGACAAGAGCCTCTGCTGAGAGCAGGAGGCAGAACGTGTTGCTGAGCATATCTCACATCCCTCAGTGAGCATAAGCAGCACTGGTAGGCCTTTTGACACCACATTTTGTAGAATAGCAACACTAACAGTGTTTAGTACACTTTGGTATTTCAGAAAATCACACTGCAGCTAAATAAAAAGGAACCAGTTTGTTAATCCAGTAAATCTTGGGTATATCTGCTGGGGTATTTGCCAAGATGCTTTTTCAAATATGCTTAAGGTGTCAGGACATGTTCCTGGCTGCTGAGACACAACTGCCTATACTGGTAGCTTGTTAACCTGGTTGATGTTGCATTGGGACAATTCACACTCTCAGACAGTTCCCAGGTGTGTCTTAGAGTTAACACAGGCAGGGGACCATTCTCATCACTATTTTGGGTGTGACAACTCTGTTTTGGAGAGTAAGAGGATTTGGTGGGTAGGGTGGAGTCGACTGGCTGACCTCAGCCTCAGGGAGAGGTTCCTGCTCAGTGTACAAGTACAGATGTAACCTGAAAGCCTCTGTTGTCAGGAACAATTTTTTCTAGTCCCTTGAAAATACTTCTAGGTGAAAATCCTACAGATGTCCATTACAACGAATCTGCAGGTTCTGAGAGGTGAATTTTAATGTGTAAATAGCCTGTTCAACAGTGTTGGCTAGATTTTGTGGTGCCTTGGACACTTATTCAGCATTTTGCTCCCTGATCTCCAAAAGAAACTTGTTTAAATAGCTTCTAAAGTTGCTTTTTCCTTCCCCACAGGACATCCCTGCACATGAATCCTGTGTGGACATTCAGAGCCATGCAACAGGAGAGGAATGGTACAAAAATTAACTTCTTTTGTTTGAAGAGACTTTTTCCATTATCATTTCTTCCAAAGTGGAAAAGAAGCAGGGCAGAGCTCGCTCTTTATTGGAGTCTGTTACCGAGAGGTAAGCCATGGCGTTAAAAGTGTACACCTTCCCACCATACCCTTTTGTTGACATCTGAGCCCACATCAAAGCTGCGTCTTAATCTTTGCAGCTGATAGCTAATTCATCTCACCTAGCATGTACCATACTCACATGTGCCAGGGCTTGACTTTTAGTTCTATTTTCAGAAACACCAGGGCTGCAAATCCATATCTGAAATCAGCATGTTGACATTTGAAATATGACATTATGACATGCACATTGATCTATTCAAAATTCGCTTAAACTCAAAAGATTGTTATTTTCCAGATCCCTGAACATATGCACCTGTTAAACATACTTTATGTGCATATATATGTACACATATACACATGTGAAGATATGTATATGTATAGCTAGTGCAGCTGTTCCTGGAGTAACTACTGAGCAGGTTATATAACAGAAGGTACTGTCTATACTGTCTTGAAGGAGAAAAGTGATTTCTGTTTACTCTAACTCGGAAAAAATTAGTGTGATTTCTGTATGTCTCAGAAGTGGTGCTTCTGAGTCTCTTACATAACAGTAGACTAGATAACTAAAATAACTACAAACTAGGCTTATGTATGTAGAACCAAAATGCAAAGTTAACATTGTTAATGCTAGAATCAAATAAATACTACTACAAAGCTCTGTCTTTTTTATCACTTTTCTAGTCACAGCATCCTTGACTTAACAACTAAAACAATTAACAGATTTTAATGGTACCATTCTGAAAACAGCAAAGGAAATCTTTCCTTGAACATTCCCATTGATAACACAGATTTTCATTTATGAAGTTGTGTAGGACTAAGATGGATAGGACCATTATAACCCACAGAACTTTGGAGACATCTCATTGATGTCTCCAAGGAGAAGGATCCTATCTTACAAAGCGCATTGTTGAAATATCTTCATCGTCCACTGTGCACACATATCAGTTCAACATAATAAGTTACTGCTCTATCCCTTCTGTCTTACTAGGAAATTGTTACACACATTTTCTGACTTCCAGTTTTGTCCTCCATCTCAGGATTGTACTTCTGTGTATTTGCATTACTACATTTTGCTACAGAGATTAATGTGCTAAAGCAGTTGTGGAGAGTAATCATAGGAACCTGAAAATGGGCCGGTTAGGGCTATTTAGAAAAGTCTTATCTGATACATATACAGAAGGGACCGACCTCAGGGTATCATGATGTTGTTCAACAAGACTTTCCACTGTCATGATGCCCTTTGGGTGCTGAAGCAAAGTGACCTATCAGCACATAGGAACAATGAGAACAGGATAATGAACAAGTAGCTTACCTTTTAAGATGAGATTTATAAATCCTTTTTTCTAGTTTTCTTTTAAAATCTTATTGGCTAAATACCTATAAAGTCTTTTAAGTGGGAAAATATGTTTCTTATCTTTTAGAATCATGGAACGGTTTGGGTTGGATGGCACCTTTAAAGGTCATCTAGTCCAACTCCCCATCAGCAAGCAGGGACAAGTAGATCAGGTTGCTCAGAGCCCTGTCCAACCTGATCTTGAATGTTTCCAGGGATGGGACATCTACCACCTCTCTGGGCAACCTGTGCCAGTGTTTCACTACCCTCACTGTAAAGAAATGTCTTCCTTATATCTAGGCTAAATCTGCCCTCTTTTAGTTTAAAGCCATTACCCCTTGTCCTGTTGCAACAGGCCTTGCTAATGGTATTCATAACAACTGTTTTCCTATATAAACTTCCTAGTTTTCAGTGTTCCAGTGGTCTTTGCCTACATGGCTTTCACAACATACTGCATCTATGTTTTTCATTTTAAGGAGCAGATTTATGAAGAAAGTTTATTCCTATTTAACACACTTTGCTTAAACAAATATCTGCTAAAGGAGTTCTGATAATTGATTACACATTGGCAAGGACATATCCTCAAAGATCAAAAAAAAAAAAAAAAAGGAATGCTTCATAGCTGTACAAGTAAGAATAAAAGAAAGTGATTAAAACAAAAGAAAATGGAAACTGCATAGATTCAGACTCTTACAGTGTCACGGTTTAGGGTCAGGGCGGCCCCTTGGACCTATAACAGATGCTTTCTGTTAACCCCCCTTCCTCCCCAAGGGGTGAGAGAAAGGGAATAAGGGGAAGAGACTCAGAGATTAGAAAAGGAAACTAGAACAGCTTTAATGAAAATGAAAATAATAATAATAAAAATGGA
>JAAGNO010016239.1:43316-77262 GCA_033439905.1 Ceryle rudis | reverse complement strand
AACTAGAACAGCTTTAATGAAAATGAAAATAATAATAATAAAAATGGAATATATACAAATATATACAAAACCAGTATCAAACCCAACCCCCCTGGTGGTAATTACATCACTGTCACCACTGATGCTGTGGAGCAGGCACCAGGGGTGTCCCAGACTGGGCCCTCCAGCAGACATGAGCTGTGTTCAGGAGCTGGATTCTGGTACCAGATTCAGGAATGCACCAAATGGGATCAAAGGTAGAACAGACAGAGTCCTCCTTGGGTGCTCGGAGGAAGGAACCAAAAGAGGACCCGAGCCAAGCCATGCAAAGGTGGCAAAGCTGTCCAAGAGGGGAGAAGAGCCCGGGAGCCCCTAGAGAGAGCGAGCTATAGACCCTCCAGATCCCTCTGCTTTATATCAAATATGACATATATGGGATGTAGTATCTCATTGGTCAGTTTGGGGTCACCTGCCCTGTCTGCTCCTTTCTGCAGGTGCGGCCTTTCACTTTTCTGCACCCCCAGTGTGGTACACAAGATCCAGCAGTGGCCTTGGTCTACATACCAATCTTTGGTAGTAACACTAAACATGGGGCAGGACATACAGCTACAATAAAAAGCAATTGCGAGTTTGCCTCAAAGAGTCATCTTGTTTTTTGTCAGGAGGTGACTAAGGTTATATATCTTTCTCTCATTCCTAAGACACTGTTAGGAAATAGTTTGCTTTTCTAACATACATCTGCATAGATGTTTCATCTGATTCTACAGTCCTTGTAAAAACAGGTGGACCAGAACTAACTTCAATACTGGAACGCAGAATTACATCCATACTCACATACATGGTTGTGTGTTTATTTTTTCCGAATGCAGATGTGCTCATTTTAGCACATATGTAAATATACAGAGTCACTCTTATTTCCTGTATTGATGTTCAGTCAAATAATTTGTGACATATTTGACATTAAAGAGGAAAGACTGGGAAGCATATATAAATGTAGTGCAGTAAAAAGTTTTGGCTAAAAATGATTGATAATTACCTACAAAAGTTTTCTCTTCTAAGAAAATTTAGCTTCAGCTTTATGTTTTTTCCAGCCACAGAAATATGATACATGGGGAAAAGAAAAGAGTTTGGGTAAAAGCTATTGTTTTCCTTTCCTTGACTTCCAAAAGAATTTTCTGACTTAAATACTTTGATCTTTTTTATTAATTTTCTATTAATAAAGAAATCACATATGCTTTCTAACCAGTTGTAGTTTAGAAACAATGAGTAGAGTGAAAGGAGGCAATAAATTATAGAAATAGGAAAACTCCCTCCATTCAATGAAAATAAACCACTTGGCACAAAACAATAACAGCTGAAGTTGTGCTGAATTCCTCCAGGAGTAAGAGTGCCATATTAGAAAAGTAGGTTTCCTCCTGCATAAAATGTAAATAGTTACATATGAGCAGTTATCAAAGCATCCTTTAATGTTTCTTTAACACTATTTGATGCAGTTAGTGGACTTAGTAGCGGTTGCGGCCAACTACAACTGGCCAGAAGTATCACAGCTGTTCCTAGACCACAACCTAGATGAAAGTATCTACACAATGTCAACAGGCGTAAGCTGAATTACAGGAAATTCTGTTTAATATAAGAAAATACTTTCTACTCTGAGTGTGGATCGACACTGAAGCAGATAGGCTGTGGGGTCTCTGTCCTAGGAGATATTCAGACCTCAATGGGATGCTGCTTTGAGCACCCTGCTGTAGTGACTCTGCCTTGAGTAGGAGCCTGGACTGGATGAGCACCGGAGCTGATTCCAGCCTCATCAGCTCTGTGATTCTGGGAAATACAACAAAGTTCTGCTTTCTGCTTTGTCCACAGCTTGTATATTATACTGCTTTGGTCTGGGAAAGCGTTAATTTTCTTCACAGTAGCTCATATGGTGCAATGTTTTGTATTTGTCACCAAAACAGTGTTGATGACACATCAATGTTTTAGTTATTGCTGCACAGTACTTACACACAGTCAAGGCCTTTTCTGCTTCTCACCCCACCCCACCAGCAAGTAGGCTGGAGGTGCATAAGAATTTGGAAGGGGACACAGACAGGACAGCTGGCCCCAGCTGACGAAAGGGATATTCCAGACCATCTTATGGCATGCTCAGCAATAAAAACTTCAGGGAAAAAGGAGGAAGGATAGATAGAGTTACGGCATTTGTGCTGCCTAGTAACTGTTACAAATGATGAAGTCCTGCTTTCATGGAGATGGCTAAACATTTGCTTACTAATGGGAAGTAACAAATTAATTATTTAATTTTCTTTCCTTGCATGTGCAGCTTTTGTTTTACGTATTAAAATGTCTTTAACTCAACCCATGAATTTTCTCACTTTCACCCTTCTGATTCTCTGCCCCATCCACTGGGATGGGAAGTGAGTGAGAGACTGTGTGGGGCTTAGCTGATGGCTGGGGTTAAACCATAAGAGTCAATGTAGTGGGACCTGATGCTGAATTTATTCCTTTAAGATATTTCCTTAAATTTTCTTTCTTCCTTTTTTTATTTTTTTTTTCCCCAGTGTGGAGTGGGTTAACTAACATGAACTGTGTATAAACTTTAATGATTTCCTTGAAAAAAATAGGTTCAAGCAGGTTCTCAGAGAGTACTAAAATCATATGTTTATGTCTTAAATACAAGTCTAATCAAAAGCCCAAGAAGCCAGTAAGTAGTCTTACATTAGTTTCACTTGACTTTGGTCATATATTATATGAAGAAATCAAAGAGTTATGGGATCTCTTCTCCAAAGTGTCCACATATTTTGTTTGGGACAGTAATTACATTCTCGCCATTACATTTAAGATATTGCATGAATGCTGCCAAACACTAAATGAAATTCCTTTGTATTTACTATTGTACCCACATTGAAGCAACAAAGATATGAGTAAAAAGCAGAGAGAGTCGTGGCATTGCATGACACAGCATCATATACAGGCTATGCTTTCTTCTCACTCCCAAGTTCTTTGCTCTCCCAAGAAAGACTGAACAAGGATGCAGATTGTAATGGGAAAACAAACTACTGATGTGGGTGCCCAAACAGCTGATGCGGCTGCTTTTCCTGCAGAATCCAGATCATAGAGTTTGATGCTCAGTTATTGTCAGCTCAGCTACTTGCACATTAAGTTTCAGGGACACCACAATCTCTTTGGGCCCCACGTATTCCACTCCTGAAAGCTTGGCTCACATCACAGTGCTTTTACTTCATAGATAGTTCTTAGTTCATTAAAACCAATGGCTCCTATTTTCTCATCTTGGACTAAAACATCTCATCAATTTATGGTGATTTTGGTGCTGACCACAAGGAATATCTCATCAGGAGGAGCAGAATTCACTGTTCTGCAATCTTACTTATAAATGATGAAAGCAGTTTTCCAGAGGATTTGAATGTATCCCAAAAATATTTATTGATCTATAGATGAAAAATATTCCTGGCTAGACATCTGCATTAGTGTTTTTACTCTGTGTGTGTTAACTTAGAAGGGAAGATGTTAGCAAACATGCTGTGCTCTCTTCTAAAAGACTAGTGTAGCACAGTTCTGCAAGCCCCGGGAAAAAGATATAAAAGCATGTGCTAAAGGGGACCTTTAAAAGGCAAGACAGTGAAAGTCTTGCAAAACTCCACAGTAAAACATTTTTTCTCATTCTAACCTACTGTTTTCTTCATGGTGATTTTCTGCAAGATTATCCATTCTGCTTAGAGAAAGTGAACCCCATGAAATCTGGAGCAACAACTTCATGTTGGTAATACAAAATAGGGAAATGTCTGCTTGCAGATTCATCTGACCTACATGTACGCATTTAGTGGAATGAGTGTTCATGTCATAAATCTTCCTCCGCTGCTGATTCACAGAGACACATGGGTCAAAAAGTTGATTTACACTTTAGATGTGATCCAACATATCTCTAAGATAATTTTACTCCCTTTTGAACTGAATATTGTCAATTCCTCCCTTCCTCAACTGGATGCATAAGGAGGTGAATCTAGTGGCACTCTGCTATGTCAGAATAAGGTGTGTTATATTTCTATTTTATCTTATAATGGAAGCAAAATTTTCTTGACCAGGAATTCTGCATTGTTTATATTCTTTTGAAACACAGGGTTTAATATCCCATACACTGGTATGTAAACTACTGTGATAGAGGTTTAATTTTCTTTTTCTTCATAATCTCTGTAGAAACAAAGAAATCAGAGTTGGAAAACTCCTCTTAGGTTAGTTGTCCAACTTCCACTCTCATTTAATGCCAGATCATTTATTCCCTACTGCATTGTCCACTCTTGCTGTAAATGACTTGTAATAAACCTTTCAGCAATTTATCTGGGAGGCTGCTCCTCATTGCTACTTCCTGGACTCTCACATAATTATTCTGTTCCTGTATTTGTTTTTGAAATAGAATGTGTCAAAGACTTAGATTTCTTTTAACTTGATAGAGTATGTTTTGGAGAGGTGAGTTAAATATGGCCCCATTTTGCAGGTTTGATTATTTTTTTTTCTTTTTCAACTCTAGCAAAATGCTACAGGCTTTTTCTATTTAGTGCCTCATCATTCCTGTAGGGTTGCTGCAGCATTATCCTGCTGTGGATCATCTCATTCATGCATTCAGACTTCTGTCCCCAAAGGGTAGGTTTCACAGTTCTGCTGTGACTGTCTCAAGTCAACAACACCCCCTATATCTTCTGAGCTTATACAGAACATGTAACTGTTTTACTTAAATGTCATTCTTCCCTTCATCCATACAAACTCATAGTGGATCTGCAAGCAGATATATCAAGAATTTCTCAACTGTCAGGTGGGATTCTGGTCCCACCTACCCAAGTTAATTGTGTATTTTGTCCCATGACTGTTCACTGTGAAATGTGTTAGCAGTTTTGGCAGCAACATTATGTCTGACAGAACCATGGTGCTCCCTCTTCTAGGTGAATGTTCTCATCATAGGTCTATATGGTGTGAAATCTTTCACTTCATATCCCTGTTTCTTCTGAATGTTTCATTTGTCCAAAAAGTAACTGTTTTTGTGGGGAAGTTGAACATTTCCTCTGTGAACATGGGTGACATGGATCTGAATACACCAAGGACTTGTATGTATATATACACATTTATAGAGATTTAGGACTTTAAATCCAGTTTTATGTAGGAATCAAAGTCAGGCTTAAAAGTGATCTGTCTGAGACAGAAAATAAACTTATGAGTTTCTCATCTGTATTCCCCTGGTATAAGCTCTGTTAAAATGGCAGCTTTGGTGAGTCCCAGTCTTATATGCCTCCTTCTCCCAGTACAGTTTGTGGACTGTTACTATGCAGCTGGGGGACATAAACTATAACCATGTGTGCACCACCAGCTGTGGGCTGTGCCTTTACCTAATGGTCCTGTAAGGCCTTCTTACTACTGTGCCAATAATATTCATATTGCAGTCACAAGTCAATTAGCCACACATGTCTTTGCCTATGTTGTGTAAGGTCTCGTACATGATACAAAATCTTTTAAGTGGGAGCAGGTTGGTCTGAAGCTCACCTTATGGAAGCGTAAGAAGATACATGGCTGGTACAGCGGTCACAGCCATACATGTATCTGCCCCATCTACACTAGAGGTAGGAATGAGCTTAACTAATCCTGACTGTAGCATTAAGCCTCTTCTTCTGTGGTGCTTTTGAAAGAGGTTATCTAAGGCTACTGTCTCTCTGTGGGACTGCATCCAGCCAAACTAAGCACTGATCTACTTTGGGTGTAAAGCAACCTTTCATAAAGGACACCTGTAACCCCTGATGTCTAAGTCAGCATTACTGAATTTGTGCAGTTGGGTACTTGAAAGTCAGTTGTTAATAGTAACCACACCCAAGTCTCCTTTCAGTCTGGCCCTGAGTGTTATGTGGCCAAGGAAATGGGCAACAGGACAAGAAGTAGTTCCCACTCCACAGCATTACAAACTGCCATTGTAACCACTGGAACATCCTTCCTCCTTACGCCAGTACGATGTGTAAAAGGCAAACAGTCTATTGGATATGGTGCCTGGTCACTTACCCATTCCTTTGGTAGTGCTTTCACATTCATCCTAAAGCAAAGACATCCTCTTTCATATTTTGATATGTAGAGTTTAAAAGTCCTGTGAATGGAGAAGCTGAGCATCCAATAGTAGTGCCTGGTTGACATCTGCTTTCCCCAAAACTTGGCTGTGGAATGGTTAAATTAAAACCAAACCATGCTTACGGTGAGCTGAGTGTCACTCACACTCGAGCTCACAGCAATCTCTTCTGGTCTTTTAAATTTATTTCATGTAATTAAAATAATTTTCATCCAACAAAGGTTATAGCAATTACAACACTCTTGCTTAATCTTTAATTTACTGTAGTATTTTTCCATATTCTTATCTCTAAGTTTGTTTTTGCTTTAGCAAAGAGTTTGGATTCCTTGCCGTTATCATAATTTTAGATTGGAGTCACAGATAAAATGCTGGATAGCTCATCAAATAATTCGTGTATCTGTGATAAGTATAATAAAGCCTATGTGCATAATTACAAAACATATAATATGTTTTCCTCCACCTCTTGCTTTGGCTATGTGTTATCATAACCTCTGTCATCCTATACACAGCAAACAAATATTACCATCGAAATCTTGAAATTAAAGTAACTACTCTTTTTTTTACAGGGGTGGATTAAATCGAAATATCAGTGTGTCGCCACCCTGCCTCAGATAAAAAATAATCTTTCTTCCGATAAAGAAGAATGGATTTTGAGTGGTACAGCAGAGAAGGAATCAATCCTCTGATTTTTTTTTTTTTACTAAGTTACTTATCTTTATGCTAAATACAATATGGAAAACATCATGTTGACTGTGAGTACACTGTATTTCAACAGTAAGCAGAATTTGGTTAGATATAGAAGCAAAGCTTTACACTCAGAAAACCAACACTAAAGTTTTTGATATGTTCCTAGGGTTTCAAAATATATTGGCTTCTGTATGTCCAACCAGATATGTCTTATGATGACCTGATTTTCTGAAAATAAAATCTCTGTTGTATCACTAGTCACTTTCAAAACTTTGGAATGAGTTCTTCAGGTATTTTGGCTTGGTATCAAAACATGAAGTTCTCATGGAAAGTATTAGATGCTCCAACATTATATGTTGGGTGTGTTAATTTTTCTATCAGATATAGCAGGAGCCTTGACTTTTACAAAATTTGTGCTCTCAGCTTTAGGGATTTTATGTCATGGAAAAAATTAATAGTGGAATGAATGAGGTATTTTATCCTAATATGGCTTTAATTTTCATGGCTTGACATCTTCTGGGCCTTCTTGACTTTCTCTGCAACAAGTGTTCAGAAGTTGCACAGGCATATGAATATTCAAACACATCTCCCAACTCTGTGTCCTTTTGCACCTCATTCCCTGTTTCTCATAGTTATATAACAGCGTGAGAGGAGAGAAACCTAGTTCCTTAGAAGGCCCTATAAAAAGAACAAAGACCTCAGCATAATTGAGATGGATGTTTCTAAAGAGAGATACATCGCATGGCTTGGGAAGGTTGATCCTCAAAGTCCTTATCAAGCCTACACTATTCTGAACACCTCTCTGAATGGGATGCAGACATCACAGCTTGAATGGGAAGACAGAGTGGGCGAAGTTATAAGACAATAAAAGTATCATGCATTGCATAGGAATTTGCAATGGGTTTTTCAATGCTTAAAGTATGGATTAGTGGTGATTAAAGGACTTTTTTAGAAGTATTTTAAGAGTGCTTTATGGTGCTAGAGCTAGAGGTACTTTGTTCTGAATTCCAAGTGCTGAACTGTCTGAAGGTGAATTCTATTACTGCATGGAAATTGATGTTGACTGATATTTTGCAGCACTTACATTTTGAATTTATCGGTGCTTGCAAGGATTCCTTGTTTTCCTTCAAATTATGACTGCCATCAAGAATCTTGGAAATTCCACTGCATGTTTTATAATAGCTAAATATTCCTTACTGCCTTGAGAGTTCTTAGAGGAAAATGGCTACACTTGTTTAATCTAAGCAAATACATGAAATCAATTCTGACCACATCAGAAATTTATTCGGAGAAATCTCTGTGATGGAGCTTGGCTAAAGTTCATTTTCTACAGATTATTTAAGTTCTTATAACACAAGGACTTTTTTATGAGGAAACTGATGCAACATGCCTGGTGCCTCTGCATATGATAGATACTTTCTCCAGACAACAAGCTCAGCCTTCATGCATGAGAAATTCTTTGTGAAAAATGTCAAAAATCCTCTCTGACCAACAATTTTTATATTTTATACTCATCTTATTAGTCTTTGTTTGTCCATCCAGTTATGCATTGACACATGGTATCAATAAACACTACAAATGTTCACAGTTCATGGCATCCTGTGAAGCACACACAATGGGTAAATTACTCTGAGATAAAACTATAGGAATTCACTTTATAAGCAAACAGAATCATCGTAATTTGGCCAAGTGCTGACAGTGTAAATGAATTTTGGCTGGGTTCAGTGCTATTCAGTTGGGGACAAGGCCATGCATCCAAGCACATAGCTTTTTGGTTTGGTTTGCAGCATTAAAGGCACTTAGTCCTAGTCAGCCCTCTACTATCTCATGGCTTCAAGACTACCTAAAAGTAAGCTGTTAATTTTTATTTTCATATAAAACATTTAAATCACAGTGCTGGAGCACTATTTCATCTCAGGACACTGTTGATGCCACATGTGGATGTTACCATACTGTTCTAGTTCTTAGGTTGAGACTCCTAGAAAAATCCATGATGTAGTGAGGCCTTCTGGGGACTTGAGGTCTGTTGGAAATGGGCAGATGATTTCCATCCAGCAATAAGGGGAGAAAACAATGGGCTCTTGCGTGGCCCGTATATGTTGGTCCTCAAAGAATCTGGAGACTGAATGAAACTCGGTGACAACTGACCATTGTATCATATCTCTCCTCTGGTTCAGCTGTGTAATACAGTAACAGGACAGCTTGGGGAAGTGGATTGTATTACAAGGATGTTGCAAGGCTCTCAGAGCTGTTGAGGTAGACCCCACAAGAGGAGTGAGGAGGGCAAAGATATTCAAGCATCTAATGCATCTAAGTGCTAAGTCATTATTGAAAAGTTAGAAGGAATGGATTACCTTGTGGAGGTCAGTCTCTCTCTCGACTGTGGAGAGAACAAAGTATGAGTGAGTTCCTGCCTTTGGCATCTTGGTTCAGCAAGTAAAACTTAGAAAAAAATTGTTTCAGGCAATGAAGAAGGTGATGAACAGGATCAGCACAAATGGTGCAACACAAGAGTTTTGCACTTACCTTATGAAAATGTATTGATGTACCACTTACCCTGCCTTAGCGTAGAGGTATAAATAAGAAAAGATGACTTCCTGGCTCACAAACCAAAGTCTATGTGGTCCAAGGTCTCTTGGAGACCACAGTGTTCTCACAGGTCTAGGCTACAGATGAAAGGTATTGCTGGGTGTAGCTGTAGTGCCAGAACAGATGTAGTTTAAAAGTAGTTATTTAGGGGAAAAGTATTTTATTTGTATAATTTATATGCCCAAGTGTCCATCTGTGCCAAAATCAGATACCTAAGGAACAGTATAAGAACTGGGGCTACATATACTGTTATTTTCTCTATGGTACTTTCCCAATCTGACAATTTGAGGCTCAAGGACTTTCTGAGCCCGACATCATATTTAATATTGTTCAATAGATCTTTGTCCTATGAATCAGTGTAATTACTTTTTGAATCCACACAAACTTTTAGCACCCACAGCATCCTGTTTCAAATCTACAACTAGCCAGTTGGTTTTGAGGTCCTTTAGTTCATGTATTAGAATATGAGACATATACTGTTCTTTTCTTGATTCATTCCTCAGAAAAATAAAACCCATGAATATATTTTAAGGATTTCTATTTAGGAAAAGGTAATATTGGCATAACAGTCTTTTTAAATTTTTGACCTTTGAGGAAATCCCGTGTATTTCCAAATCAGAGAAGTCAGAGTTGAGTGGTTATGGTACCTAATGTGCCTTCTGTATATTATGAAAAATTTAATTTTAGATTTTTCAAAGACTTAAAAGACAACTTAGCTTTAATTTTATACATTTTGTTTCTGAAAATTTTCCTGCTTACCTTTTCTATCCAGGTCACACAGAGGATGGTAAACTGGTTAAACTGAATACACCAGATAAAACAGGGTACCTCAGTGAGTATGAAGATATTTAGTAAAATTTGCTACAGTTGGTAATATGAAAAGCATTTTTTTTTTTTTTTTATTATGACCAACATCATTTTGCTGTAAAGCTGTGGGCTTTGTTTGTAAGTCATAGAAAGCTTTGATGTGTTTGTGGGCTTATTGTCATACAGTATGAGTTCAAGAAAGAATGGTTCCATTTCAGTGATAATGAAGTCAGTTCATGTATGAAAATAGCCGCTACTCCAATCATATTTTGACTGACATATTCCCTTAAATCACTTCCAGATACAAAGACATCTCTGAAATGAAATAGCTTAGCATCATGATAAGACTTGTTACACTTCACTGCTTCTGGACTGGAACGTAAACCAGGTTGACATTGCCTGGAATCATGCACTTGGAGAACCTAGCTTTCTTTTGTTTAGTTTAGAATAGACACATTGGAGAAAGAGAAGAAAACTCCTCTGAGGTAAAATGTAATGAGAGCAAGTCGCTAAAATTGTTTATGCAAACAAATTTATGATAGGTCCCTAAAAAAATAATGTCAAACACAGGCACTAAACTAAGTTTTAAAGAAGCTTTGTGGCTTTGTTTTTTAAACTTTATCTTTCAACTTATTGTTAAGCACTGTTGCAAACCAGGGACGTGGAAAGCACTTATGATTTAAATTGTTGCAAGCAAAACTTAATTTGAGACACTTGCATGCTCATGAAAAACATCCATACTTGCCCCTGGTATCATGAAAAAGAGGTTATTTTTCCAAAGGTCCATATTTGGGTTTTGAATAAAAAACATTGTTTCCCATAATGAACATTTTGTATAACACAGAGTAAAAATTACCCCAACTTCAAATGTATAAAAATTATGGGGGTTTGTGATGGTTATGCATTGTTTTCTCCTGCCTTTTTCCTTAACATTTTAGGCTGTTAATAGCAGAATAAGGGTCCAAATTCCTGCTCAGTGCAACAGCAAGATGTAATTGCTCAGGCTGGATGGCAATCTATTAATGCTGTGAGAGTTTACAGTTGGTCCAAGATGCTACTTTGTGTTTTGAAGTCTATTATGCAACTATGTTGATGTCATGGATCTGCATTTGTATACTAAGCCAATGAAGGGAGATGAATACTGAATGCCCACTTGAGTGGATTCCCCTACAGAGGTGTCAGCTGGTTCAGCTGGGCTCTGGGCTGTGTGGAGGACAGTGAGATCCCTGAACATCCAAACCTACTCTCATCCACAGAAGGATGATGTATCCCTGCAAATCTTTACATGCTTCCGTCCACCATGCAGGCCCAGGTGCCCTCCTTGTGCATTTTGTGGTCAGGTCTGGTACTCACCGTGCATGGGAGAGAAATTAAAATAGTACATTCCTGTCCACTGATGGCAGTTGGCTTAGTGTGAGAAGAGGATGAGGAAGACTTAGATGAAATTACTGGAGGAAAGTAATCTTTTTCAGGTTATGCTCAAGTAGTAAAATAGGAAAGATGAAAATTTCACTTCTCTCACTGCACAGAATACTGTGAAAAGCTGATGTCAGGCAAATAAACACAGAGATTTGTTGGAGCTGCATGACTATAGAAATGCTTACAAAACTTCATTCCTGTCTGTGTTCAGATAATTAAAAACTGTCTTTAGGGTTACAGTAGAACTGAATGAACAATACAAGAAAAAGAGTCATGTTTCAGCCCTATAACTTTTACCTTTCATTTGAAACCAAGTTTTTTTGCAAGTGCTTGAATATTTTTTCAGCTACCAGAAGCATAACTGCTAAAATATTTCAAGAAAGCTAATTTCAATGGCATTTACACACATATGCCAGAAATCACTTGTTAGAAATTTATAGCCTCAAAACAAGTTAGCTTAAATTGCAATTAAGTACAATTCAACATTTAATCAAGTTTTAACTCTAAATTATTTTTGTTTCACTCAGTATCATTTTAATAAAACTTAATTACTTACTATTGATTTTGCTTATGTGATAACCATTTCACATTGCACTGAAGAGTAGGTATTTGATTATAGTTCTAACAAGAGAGCTAAAGTCCAGGGTCTCAGTGTACAGCTCTGGTTCATGCTTATTTTCATCTCAGAAACAATGTTACAGTGACACATTTAAATCTGCAGATTTCTGTAGTCTCGAAGTTTATGGATAACTTTTCTATGCAATAAGAATGTAAAGAGGGGGGATAAGAAGGATTAAAGAGAATGCATCTCTAATATTGATGTAGCCAGGACATATATTGAACGGAGTTAAAAATATCCTTAGAGATGAATGAGATTGTATTGGAATCATATGTGAAATTGCAATTATATTTTCCTGAAAAGTAGCAGACTTTTTTCATTTAACTTTTCCAACCTTAATGATTCTATGAGTCTATCACTACATGCCTGTCAGCTTGACCTCAGTACTGGGGAAGTATATGGAGCAGTCATCTTGGGTGTGCTCACACTACAAGTGCAGGGTAACCAGGGGATCAAGCCCAGACAACATGGGTTCATGAAGGGCAGGACCAGTTTGACCAAGCTGATCTCCTATTCTGTGACAAGGTGACACACCTAGTGGATGGGGAGAAATCTGTGGATGTTGTCTACCTGGACTTTAGTAAAAGATTTGACAGTCTTCCACAGCATTCTGATTCTGCTGGAGAAGCTTGGGGCTCATGTCTTAGACAAGCATACTCTTCACTGGGTTAAAAACTGGCTGGATGGTCAAGCCTAGAAAGTTGTGGTAAACAGAGTTAAATTCAGTTGGCAACTGGTCACAAGTGTTGTGCCCTAGGGCTCAGTGCTGGGGCTGGTCCTGTTTAGCATCTTTATCAATGATTTGGATGAGTTTGCAGATGACATGAAATTAAGTTGGAACATTGATCTGCTTGAGGGTAAGAAGGCTCTGCAGAGGGATCTGGACAGGTTGGATCAATGGGCTAAGGTCAATTGTATGAGGTTTAACAAGGCCAGGTCCTGCACTTTGGTGACAACCACCCCCTGCAATGCTACAGGCCTGGGGAAGAGTGGCTGGAAAGCTGACAGGCAGAAAAGGACCTACAGATGTTGTCCGGCTGAACATGACACAGCAGTGTGTCCAGCTGGCCAGGAAGGCCAACAGCATCCTGGCCTGTATCAGAAATGGCGAGACTGCACCTCGAGTACTGTGTCCAGTCCTGGACACCACAGTATCAGAAAGACATTGAGGTGTTGGAGAAGATACAGAGGAGGGCAGCAAAGCTGGCAAGGGGATTGGAGGAGAGACTGAGGGAGCTGGGATGGTTTAGCCTGAAGAAGAGGAGGCTGAGAGGAGACCTTATTTCCCTCTACAGCTACCTGAAAGGAAATCGTTCTGAGGCTGGTGTTGGCCTCTTCTCCATAGTAACTAATGACCGGACAAGAGGAAATGGCCACAAATTGTGCCAGGGGAAGTTCAGATTAGATATTAGGAAGAATTTCTTTACTGAGAGAGTAGTTAAGCATTGGAACAGGCTGCCCAGGCAAGTGGTGGAGTCACCATCCCTGGAGGTGTTTAAAAAGGATGTGCTGCTTCGGGACATGGTCTAGTTGTCATGGAGGTGTTGGGTAGAAGGTTGGACTTGATGATCTTGGAAGCCTTTTCCAACCTTAATGATTCTATAATTCTATGATTCTAATTCCATGTGGAGAAAAAAAAAATGGTGAAATAACTTGTTAAATAGCACCATGTACTTCATGGTACATAGAAACATGGAAAAATACTCCAATTTCAAATATACCATGCTTTTCCTCAGAACGATGATTTATAGCTACTCTGAAATTTTGTATTGGAAATAACCTTAGGTTCCACCTGATACTACATGAATGAAGATCTTTTTTTCATTTTGAATCACTTCTAGCATTGTCCAACATACAAAAATTGATGAAATTCTGCTAAGAAAATACTTTTTTGGGAGCTGCTGATTTTGCCTTTATTAAGTTTAAAATGTATATTCAAATAAATTCCATTCTACCTTCTGGGTTATTGACTGGGGTGTTTATCCAACAGCCATTATGCAAAACTCTATAAATAAACATTACTTTAACTCAGTAGAAGCTGGAAGAGTTAGACATGATCTGAATACACTCAGTAAATCATGTTCTTGCAGAAAATTGAGTACAAAAAAAAGTCCAATCCTAACCAGCCTTTGTTAGGACACACTGGTACCAGTGTAGTCAGTTCAGAAAAGACAAGTGTATCTCTATGCATTATTAATATAACTCTATGACCTTTAGCTACCTGGGGAAGTTTCTGCCTGAAATGTTACACACCTAATTTCAGGCATATAGACCTGTACTTTCCTAGATATTAGACCCTAATTTTGGCATACATAGTAATCTGGATATCTAAATCTTGAAGATCCTGTCCATACAGCCAGTACAAAAAGGATCCACTCACTATTCTTCAATGGAATCAGGCATTTTTAGAATATTTTGGAACATCTCTCTCAGGACACCACTTCTAAAATGTTTTTTAGACTTTCATTGGCAGGTCTCAGTGAACTGCGAATTCATGGACTATAGCATCTAAAGTCCAGGTGCCAATAGCTGCCCTTTGAAAGTAACATGCCCATCAGAGTCATGATGATGTTTGCAGTTGCAAGACTTTCAGTACAATTGACTTCAGTGCTTAGTAGCAGATATTGGGGAATGGTGTTATTTCAGAAATCCACTTTATCAGAAATCCTAGTTTTCAGAAAAAAAGGTTTTGAAGGTCTGAAGCAATTTAAGAAATTATAGTTCTTTTGAATAAGAAAGATTTCTACTTTATGAGCTGCTCCAGTTAAAGGCTTTTTGCTTTAATTCTTCTTTTGATTTTAATAGAGATTGTTGATGAATGTACAAGAACATAATTGGCAGGATTTTATTATATGCTTTCACAGCACTTTTTTTTTTTCTCTTTTGTGTGTGTGTGTGTTGGGAGTTTTTTGTGGTTTTTCTTTTATTTCAGTTTGGTCTGTTTGTTCTGTGTCTCATTGTCCTAATGACAAAGTAATGGCTTGCTCTTGGCTTTCTTACCTTAGGAATGAAAGATGCAGTTCTGTGATTTAATGTTTCTCTGCCCTGGGAGGTAGGAGGTCCAGATTTTTTTTAAAGTAAACAGGTTCATTGAAATCTTTAGGAAGAAAGCTAGAAAGGATGCCTTTCTCAGAATTCTTTCAAGTGCACTCAGACATACTTAAGATATCAAATCCATTCCATACAGTTATTTTTATTGACTTAGAAAGTAACAATAAGCTAAACTCCTGTTATTCTAGATAGAAGTTTTATAACAAAGCAACAAGCTCAACTAGACAGACTAAAATTGCATTTCCAAGTACAATCAAACTTTCTAACTTGATGAAACTGTTCAGGTAGAATTCCCAAATCTGATGTCCACACATAAAACAGCTTTATTTGTCAAGAAGAATGTGATTTTTTTCATGTATTACTTGTTAATCATGAACATTTTATAACATATCTTATATACATATCCTATTCTAATGGTTAAACAGAAGAAAGGAGTTATTGCTAGAAAGTGACACAGAAATCTGCAAAATAAAAACTGTCATTATTAAGAATATGCTTGTTGTACACATGCCTGGCAGGTAAGGAGTCATCAAAATTCCGTGTTCTAGTAACTTTATAGAATAGCAAGTTCTGGAACAAAAAATAAAAAATAACCACAACAACAACAAAAAGAGAATAAAAAAGTTCCAAGAGCTTCAAACTGCAACTACCTATAAATATAAGAAAAAGATTCATGTTTTTAACACACATATTATTTCTCATATTGCTGCCAAGATTATTTATCATTACAATTCAGTTCACATATCAGTTTACAGTCTGCAATTTGAACTATATTGGGCTTTCTTAGAGCAAGAGAGATTTTATTTGTGTGTCTGTGTTGCTTCTCAGTAGCTATCTTTTGTTAGAATTACCAAGACTCATTAGTTGACTAGACTTTCCCAAATCACAGTTCTCATATATTCACATCAATTACAACAGATGCTCCTTGCCAATGGGCTGCATTGTAAAACACTGAAAAGACGCAGAAAAGCACGTGTGTTATGCAGCTTCCAGCATTTTGGTTCCTCCCCAAAAGAACTTTACAGGAACACACTTTGTAAGTGATTTTATATTGCTTGGTCCAAGAATTAAGTTCAGAGAGACTTTGAACTAAGGGGAGAAGTCTCCCATAGTAAACTCTACACCAAATGCAGCAGTTGAAGGGGGTCTTGGAGGCAGAATTTTTGATGGTCTGTAAGAATTCATTTGTTGAAAAAATTTGGAAAGAAAACCACTTTTGTAATGGGTGAGTTTCTGGAAAGCTCAGGTTGCAATTGTGTAAGAGTTTAAGATTCACATTCTTAGTGTTATACAATTAATCCATGTTTGCTGTCAAATGGATAAAAGAATCAAAAGCTGTGCTGTTTTTTGGTGGAGGTGTCCCAAATGGTCTGAAAGTGGTTTTAGAAAATTGATCATCCACAATAAGACTAGGATAATATGGGTCTTTCCTTAACTTAGTCTTTCCCTTTGTTTTCTTGTAAATCCTCTTCACCTTAAATAATTTCCTGCCATTATGGATAAAATGTGCTGCTGCTATCAGCACTCAGAGATTCATTTGCATGGGTTTCATAGCATTTTATATTTGAACCTGTTTTGCTGCCTTGAAATCTAAATGGAGCGTTTCAACCAATCCTGGCTGTAAATCTATGAATCCTTCCTGTTGTTGATATGATTTGCAGATGTTTCACATCCCTGCATGCTTTAAGCTGGTTTTCCACTCTCATCACTTGCAATAGATTTTTTACTTATTACTAAGGTGTGTCAGCAGTGTCATTGCTTAAATTGCCTATACATATCTCCCTGCGTATAACTCATGTCATTTCAGCTCATTCAGTCCAAATTTTTGGCCTTTTTTACTATATTCTCATATCTCATCTTAGTCATGCTCTAATCTCTCTCTCAGCATCCCTCCCAGAAACATGTATGCCAGCCTGATATGTATGTGCTCAGAAGGTGAGGACCACATCTCCTTTCCCCTTCCTAGTAAATCTGTGGCTCGAAATGTCCCTTTCCATCCCATCCTCCTCCTGTTTCTTCTTCCTACGACTCTAAGGACAACTGTCTCTAGGGATCTGCCAGGGAAAATGCTTGTGTGGGGTTAGAGTAATCTGCTTTAGTCATGACCAGTGCTGTCTGTAGTGTCTGCATTAATGCCCTGGTTTTAATGGAGAGAGGATAGGGAAATGTGCCAGTGAATCCATTCAACAAGCAGGAACCTCTTCCAAGACTCGGGCCTCTGCAAAGGACAAAAGCTCACAAATAGATGACAACTGTTAAAAGGAGACTAAGGAGGGTTAGGTTGAAAAAATGTAAAAAGAAGTGTGTTCAATTTTTCTGCTTTGGTTTAGGTCATCACAAACCTGTCAACTCATTTGTAATGTTGGTCTGATTTCTACCATGTAATTTTCTATTTATCAAACACTGAACACCTGTCTCAGTATACAGCATTGGCCTCAGAGTAAACCCTGAGGAAAATTATTAGCCAACCTGAAAACTTCCATCCCAGCTACTCTATTAGTTTTCTGTAGCCTCCAGGCCCTGTGTGGTATCCAAGCTCTGTGTTGTTTTCCCTTTTGCAGATAAAAAAAATCAGTTCTTTTGTCTAACATTGATCAAAGGATTTCTAGACATTGAAATAGAGATCTTGTTTTAATTCAATATATTCTTTTTTGAATGGAAAAAAAAAAAAGAAAAAAAGTGTCTGTGGTTTTTTCAAAATTTTTCTGAAAATACTGTTTTTCTCCAAAACTGACTTGAAAGAAAAACAAAACAAAACAAAACAACCACAAAGTGAGAGGAATAGATTTTGCCTCCTCTCTTTCTTTGTTGATATTTTTCCTCTTTTCCCCACAGCCCCTATTTGCTTGCACCAAAAAGGGAGTGGGTTATTCAAAACAGGTAGCTTTTAAAAATGGAGTAAAGCCAAGACAACCAAGCTGATAGAATTCAAATGACCTCTGCTTTCCTTTCACAATGGGTTATAGTGCTGCTGTATTGTTTTCATCTGTATTTGGTCTGAGTCCAAGAGCTGATGAGTCTCAGGATTAGTAGCTTACTTTCATTCTTCTATTTGACAACATTTCAGACCAAATCCTTTTTGGATACTAATATCTGATATGAAGATCAATCTGTTTCATGTCAATCCAGACTGCTGGCTATTTCCACAGTGGTCTGGACAAGAGCTTTGGAAGTAAAATAAATGTCTATCCATTCTTTGACCTGATGGATATCTATAAGTACATGTACTTCTAAATAAGAGCTTTTCTGCCTACCTCTGGAGAATAAATAGTGCTCTAATTGTTTGCCAGCTGACATTGATATAGGCCTCATTAGATGCTCTACAATGAAATAAAAATATTTAGATTGGTGACATCCTTAGGCTCTTCTTCCCTGTTTGAACTACTCTCACATCATCAGTGAAAGTGTTGTTTACCCAATAATACACGTAAATTAAAAAAAAAAGAAAACAATCAAAACCAGCTCTGCTGTAGATCAGCTGGTGAATGACACAACTGGGAGCTAGACAAATTTCTAGGTACTTGAACCCAAGTGTTTTCCTGAAGGAATTTTAATAATACAGAATTTTGCCAGTCATCTACATAAGGCTTTATTACAGCCTGAGAGGCTATCTTGGTTAAATAACATTTTAATGACTTTTCAACCATAGTCCAGGATCAGAAGAAACTTCAAGTTATCACCAACTGGAAACTAGTTATTGAGTGTCCGTGGGTCAAATATGTTGGTGGTCTTCTGCTCCTAACACAGAAGAGTTCACATCACACACTCCGGGTCATGCATGCACACGCATGCTCCCCTACCTCTAACTATCAGAGCAGACACTAACCAGCTTCTCCCTGATGGCCTTGGAGAGAGGGACTGAGGTTTATCAGGGAATTCTTGCAAGGAAACAGTAACTGTGAAAACAAGAGTGTTAAAAGAGGAATGTCCCTAGTGCAAAGGAAATCAAAGAGTATGTTCTTTGTTCCTGTGTCAGCTGTCCAACTTGGTCACTGCTAGCATTTCACTTTCACCCTGAAGAGCAGCTAATTGTTTATGAAATGACCTTGTTATCCCTGCCCTAGTAACCTTGTCTGGAAGGCCACCACATGCATTTATTATTCTGTGAAAGAAAATGTACTTTCTGACATCTGTTCTGCATTTGTTTTCCTTTAATTTCCTTTAACTTCCATCACCCCCTCCCCAGATTGCTCATCTGTGCAGCTCTGCACAGGGTGGCATGGACTGTGCTGGTCCTACAACGCTGCCTGCCTTCAACTTTATCCTTTCTGTGGTTCTGCTGTCTTGCACTGTAGTCTGGTACAAAAGGACAGAGAAGGGCACTGTGAAATTGCCTTCTCTCTCATCTTCCTCTTGTGACAGATTTTATATCACCTGAATTATATATTCTAGTTAAGGATTGTAAGAGTTTATATTGAGAGTGTATTGCAAACAAAGGTTCCTTGTCTCCTAATCTGCGCTGGTGATTCATTCTCCTCTTATTCCTAGTGCCAGGTAGTGCAAAAGCACTGGCAAACCACAGTGTCCTTCCCATGTCATTTTTCATCCAGCAATAATGAGCATCAACAGCATCAGTTCCTGGGGTTTTAAAAGTATAAAATTTTTTTGCAAGAAGTGTAAGTGACCCAAATGACCTTCTTGGTAAAATAGCTTTATTGTTTGCCATGACTGCTTTCAGTCCTTTCGTATTTCTTGTGATAAGCAACCTAAAAAGAATGGCCTGGCTGTTCTCCAAGGAGGCTTCAGGCATCTCTTAACTAAGTGACATTTCTTCAGCAATGCTAGTTAAGTGACTGACACTGTTGTCTGCCTTCTCCCAGGAGTCTGTGCTCCAGCCCTGGTCATGCTCTGCCCTGTTCTAGCATAAATGTTTGAAAGGTCATGCAGTGAGTCTGATTTGGGAGGGGTTTTGGGGTGGGAGGAGGGGGTGGGGGAAAGTTTTGTAGGAAGATCTGAGTCAACAAGTATTGACACAAACTCTCATGCTGGCATTGGGAAGTGGGTGATGGGTAAATGGGAACACGCAGCACAGAGTGGCAACAGTTTATACTGGCTCAGGCAGGACTTTCTAGCATCTAAATCTAGCTTAATTTTGGGTTTAGATTAGTGGGCATAAAAACAAAGCTACAGATTTCAGAGCATAGGAGAAGATACCTTTATCAGTCTTATAGATACCTATAGGATACCTATATCACTACCTATATCACTATCTTGCTACATGAGTTAAGTAATGGAGGGTAAAACAGTGCAGGTGGATTTACATACATTGTGTCTGTTCCATGAGATCATCCACAGCCTCATGAATCCAGTTATCTGCATGAGACTGTGGTTACACCTTCAGAAATCTTGATCCTTCACTCTAGCCTTTAAGTCTACCTAACCTCCCAGAGGCTTTCTGAGGTCATCCTTCCCAAGGTTGTTTGAGGGGCATGTCTGTGAAACAAAAGAAGGGGTGACCATTTCTCCTGCTTAACTCCTTGTCCAGTGAGGAGAGCTGTTACGGGCTCTTAAGCTAGTTTGTCTCTGCCTCCAATTTTTATGAGTCCTCATGGGCAGACTACAAAGACCATGTTCACAATAAGAGAGTAGCCTTTCTTCTTTTGCACAGTCAGTAAAACAGGTTATAGTAGTTGAGTAGTTTTACTTCAGAGTATGTGCATTCAAAATCTGGTTGCCCTTAGGAAATAACACAAGACCTTCCAAATAATTACAGAATTGTTTCACAGTCTCTTATTTACAAAAGTGTATAGATCTAGCCTTTCATTGGAAGATTTGCAAAAATGCTACTTCACTTTTCTCATGATTTAGTCTGGTACTTCAAGTAGGCTATATAAAATGACAACCTTGTTGGTTTGTTTCTGTTTGTTTGTTTTGTTTATTATTATTATTATTATTATTATTAAATTTTGTTGTTGTTTATTTTGGCTGTGATCTATTGTTAGTTACTGTGAAACAGCTATGGGACTTGTCAATGCAGGGACAATTGATACCCTTAATATCTTAAATGATGGGGAATAGCACCTGACTGATTTGATATGCTTTAAATGGTGCACTGATGATAAATACATGGGGGACAGAGAGAGAAAAATAGCACTCCAGCTTTCCACCCAGGTTCCTTACTGGCACGATAAACAAGGTTTCAAAGGAAATGTTCTTTGCATCCATCACGAAAGGTAGTTTTGAGACAATTCTTGTGTCTTCCTGAGGTCTCTTCCAGGTTCTTTGGCATTTTCTTACTTTGTTTCATTTCATCTTCTGGGGTGTTTACTGCTGCATATGGTATGTGCTCATTTATGTTTGTCAATGCTGAGTTTTATTTACTGCATAGCAGCCTGATTTCAGAGGAAACCCAGTTCCTTTTCCTGCTCACTCACTTGATGTAATCAGTGAATGTAGCTTGCATACTGTTTTCAATCTGTCTTAGTCATTTATATAGATTAAAACCAGCAGAGGTCCAAGTAATGGCCTTGTGGGAGGATTTTACACAGTGGGGTGGCTTGCTTTACAAGTCCTCAGATTTCACTTTGTTTGTTTGCTCTTTCTAGTCTGTGCATTCACTACTTGCATGTTAATAGATTTGGAGAAGATTCCTCTCCAACATCCCTACAGCCTCATCTGTAACATCAGTGTTTGCTTATTTTCTTCTAAAAGTCAGAAATTTGTGTTTCATTAAAAACCATCATCCTTAGTTCTTTTTTTTGGCCAGAAGATCTCTTACAGAATTATAATAAATTAATCTAAACGAATTCCTAAAGCACACCTGCACAGATCTTTAAAGCTGTTTGGATGTTATGCAATTCGGAGATAATGAATATTACTGTTAAATTCTCTACACTCTTTACACTTTACCTCTTTGAAAGCTTTGCAGCTGCAAGTTTCTGTTCATTTCAGTAACATTTCCATTACTGATTTAAATATGCCTTACCTTTTGGTGTCATTTCTTCAAGTTCCTGGTGTCAGAGGTCATGGTCTATCTTTTCACATATTTGCCCAGCCTATATGTTTCAAGTTCCCACCCTACCGTTTTCTGTTAAATACTGTATACAATTTAATTTGAAAGAGAAGGGGAATTATTAGTCCAAATGTTCTCAGTGTCACAGGAGATACTCCCTCTTCCATCAGCAATTCACAAATCTAAATTAAAGCTGAAAATTCTGTCCCATTGCTAGAGTGGCAAAACTGTGTATGATTTCAGAAGAACTCATATGTCATAAATGCATGCTACAGTGTCTTAACTCTATTGCAAGTGATTGAAGAAAAAGATATGTAGATTGTAAGTACTCATGTTAAAGACCTGTCGTTGATTTGATGATCTTCCTTCTCTATGTCACTATTTCCTCTTCATTAAACTGTGTCAGTGCTTTCCTCATGAGATGTTTAAATATTGCTGTAACCCTTATGGCAATAAAGCAGTAGTATTTAATGGCAGTTGCCTCAAGAGTCCCCCAAAGATACATAGCCCTTTACAAAGAAAAACTTTAAATTTTTTGACCATCAACAGGCTATCTGGTTTCCAGCAGTAGTTACTACAAAATAAAAACTGCTTTTAGCATGTAAAAATTCAAAGTGGCAGTATCTGCTCTGGAAGAATCATAATAATTTATTGCTCTTGGTTAGATCGACTCAAGGCATTTCAATAGATCAAGGAAAGGTCTTTCAGCCAATTATCAAGGAGCTATTCTTTGAAGGCCTGTTACAATGTCTATAAATCTGTAAATGTGTTTCTTAGTCTTTCACTTAGATCTGTAATCAGTTATCATACAAGATGAGCTCTGAAGTCAGCAGACCAGTTGCACATACTCAAGAGGATTTTTCCTATCTTATCTTTTCTATTTCTCTGAAAGGCATAGAAGATTTCACATATTCAAACCATATATTCATCTCAACAGCTGCTCTGTCAAATTAACAAAGCTAGGGAAGATAATGAAGTACAGTTTGGTCGATACTTGCCAATCTGGCTTTTCCATGCCTGAAGTCAGCTCCATATGGAAGCAAAGACCACCTTTTCAGTAAAGAGATTTTTTACCTTTATGGACAATGTGTTATGTCCCAGAGGTTATCAGGAAATGCTGCCATATCAGTGTGTTTCATTCATTCTCTAGAAAAAACAGCACTGAATCACATACAGAAGAAATAACATAGAAATATCAGAAGAAGTGGCATACAGGAATAAAAATAGTGTGGTAAATGGAAGCTCCTTGAACATCTAAGAGATATCACTGGGTGTGTGGATAATTTGAAATAACCTATAAACTTACATTTCATGTTCTATTACTAAAACATTGCTGAAACTATCAATCCAAGTATGGCACCATACTGTTAGTCCAGTCTGGCCTTGTATATAACTCCAGAAGATAACCTTATACAGATTCAGACAAAGCAGGGACTAGCTAAGAATTGCTACAATCTCTTCCAAGCATTGAAATAAATACCCAGACTGTTCAATGTAAGCTTCAAAAGATCCAACAGTCCAGATAACAAATAAAACAAATTACAATGCATTTAATATAATTATGTGGCTGAAATCCTAACAAACTGCAAATGCTAGGACACTGGATCCTCTCAAAAATCCTCACTAAGGTTCAGATGACACCAAACTGGGGCAGGTAGCTGACATGCTGGAGGACAGTGCTACTCTTCAGACAGATCTAGAGTGGCTGGAGAAATAGGCTGACGGAAACCTCATGAAGTTTATCAAAGACATGAGTAAAGTCCTGCACGTGGTATTGAATAACACCATGTATTAATGCAATCTGGGGGAAAAGTTTTGCAAGAAAGAGCCTGAGAGTCCCAGTGGTCAACAACTGGAACTTGAGGCAGCAATGTGCCCCTGCTGTAAAGAAGAGCAACCACATACTAGACTGTATGATAAAGAATACAGCCAGCAGATCAAAATAATGTTGCCTTGTTTGGCACTCATGAGCCCACATCTATAGTACTGCATCCAGTTTGGGCATTCATTACAAGAATGACATTGACAGACTTGCCATTGAATTGAGTCCCATGGAGGGCCACCAATAAGGTCATGGAGTCAGAGCACTTGATGCATGAGGAGATGCTGAAACATCTGGGCTAGCTAAGCCTGGAGGAAAGACAGCTCAGGGGGATCTTACCACTATCTGCAACTACCTAATGGGAGGGTATAGAGAAGATGAATTTAGTCTTATCTCAGAGGCAGACAGTGAAAGGATGAAATAAACACAAGTTACAAGAAGGATGTTCTGGCTGCATATAAGGAAAATATTCTTTGTTCTTCACAACAAGGACAATCAATCATTGGAACAGGAGTTCAGAGAGGCTGTGGGATCCCCCTCCTTGCAGAAACTCAGAATGAACTAGACATGGCTCTGAACAATGCCCTCAAAAACAACCCCTGATCTGAGCAGAGGATGGCACCATATGACCTCTAGAGTTTCCTCTGAACCTAATCCATTCTGTGATTTTGTGTTTCTCAGAAGGGTATGCTGGCCATTCTTGTAGGAGGGGCCTCCTGTTGTTACCTGTGGTTGCAAACGGTGTGTTGGAGGTGGAGTCTTAGAAAGCTTCCCTAAGTTGTTTTCCTACTTTCAGGTACCCACCCATCAGTTAGCGTTATCAGCTTCTGTTCAAAAGGAACATTTTTGGTTTGTTTTTGTTTATGCTCCTAGTCAGCCTTTCTTTGAATATCTACCCTCATGGACAAAAGACGGAGAGAACTTCACGATCCTGGGGTAAAAGACACACTTAACTTATAATTCAGACTGCTTGTGTGACACTTTAGTAGTTAATGTGACTAAGTTTTCCAAATTATGAGTAATTTTAGGCTACTTTTATGGAAAAATAATGATCAGCCCTCATTTTCAGCCTACTGAAGAATGTGAATCTTTCAGGTGTTAAAAGCTGGGTTAGCTAAAATCCCAAATCTTCCAAAAAATCATTGACCATTTAAAAAAAATCCTACTTTAAACTCTTCTTGGCTTCTTCTGCATAATATAAAAGGTGAAGAGGTTTTTTTTGTCTTCTCTATTTTCCTTTTAGATTTTATTTTCCTTGTGTTGTCCTTTGTGAGCCAAAAAAATCAGATTTCTACACTCGGTCCCAATTACAGATTTGGACTTTATCATTAGTGGAGCATCTCCAGACAGGGAATAAGAGTAGTAGTAAGAGTCAAATCAGCATGGGAAAATATCTCCTCCTTCCCATTCTCCAGGGACAGGTTCCAAAAACACATGGCTTTTGGCTGACAGCTTGCTTTTGGCATCTGTACTCCAGCTGAGAGCTTGTTCGACCTTGCATGCTTTGATACAGTAACAACACAGCCCACATTTCTGCTGATTAATCATTCAGTCATTCTGTATCTTAACCAGCTGTGATCATGAGCTATTTTTCTCCGCAAAGATTAAAGATGTCACTGTTCATAATTTTCATACTCTTCATCCCCTTTGTATAATGGCTGGAGGGTCTCATCCAAGCAGGTGTGAGGGTCCACATCCCCACTGGAGGCAGGGAGGGGTGTTGATGTCTGGCCCCACTCAAGATCAAATATTAGCCCCCTACCCCTTCAAGGATCATAACAAACAAGCAGGTTTTGGCATTTGGGGGCTGCAACCCACTGCCAGCAGATGGAATATGTCAACCAAATGCACTTCCTTTATGACTCATGCACCCTCTGGAGTGTGTCACAAGTAAACACTCCACAGAAAATTTATGCTAAAGAGAAGAAAATTGTGCTGATAAACTGTTGCAGCTTTTTTGATTTCTTCAGGATGATTTCAGTAACTCTCACTGCTCGTTTTAGTTACTGGGGTGGAAGCTGCTGGCAGAGTAGTTCAAGCTTCCTTCCTGGAAATGACAGTCTGGTCTTCAAGCAATTCCTCTTCCAGCTAAATGAATGCATGATGAAGTTTTTCCAGTGTAATATCTGACTCAGCTGAAATCACTTAATAATTCTTACTCTGGTAGTTGTACTTCCACAAATGAAAACACCCAATATGTGTCATCTCTTTGTTCCCTTATTCAGAACTGTGGCCTTCTTCAGGAATGCACAGGTTAACTTTTTTCTGTCTGTTTTGTCCAAAGTGACTGGTCTAGATCTTGGGAACTGAGTTAATTGTATCATTCTTCTAAAGAGAAACAGAGCTTGTAAGTCAATAAAATATACAAAAACTACTGAGTACATCCTGGGTGCAAAGCAGAAAAAACATATGTGAAAACAATGTCTCTCCCAGAGAATCTATAAAGAACTTTGCTTCTAATCACCTGTCATGAAAACAACAGTTTTCCTCTGAGAAGAACAGAAACATGCCCTTCACTAAATGTCATTTCATGTGGAGTCTTTGTTTAATACTTTGCCTAATTTTAGTCACAGTAACAATTACTTCCATAGAGGTATGTTTTTCTTTCTGCTTTTTCAAACAGAGCTCCTTTCTGTGCTGAAGGACCAGTGATATAGGATCTATAATTTCAATTAGCTGAAGACCATGATGATATAGTAATGTCTTTAAACTGGTAAATAGGTTAGGGATGGGTGAACAAGGCCTTAAAAGGAGAAGCAAGGGAGGAGATCAAGAACTGCAGATTCCACTCTACCTTTCACATGGAATTACACAGGATTTATGCTTTGCAGTAATCAGATGGAATGCTGCAAACATGGCAACTGCTGGACACCTGTACAAGACTCAACCTAGGCTGAAAAAACCAGCTCTCATCATCATGACATCTGAATGCCTCTCAGGAAGACCACATGACTGGTGGATATTAATACTGTTCATTTTTCTAAAACAGAAACATTTCTGTGGTGAGTAGGAAGCCCTCCTTGCCTGATAAAGCTGGGGTGGGACAAAGTGCCAGAAGAGAATGATCATGTTGCCTTCCTTAAGAACAAGCAATAAAAAGCTAAATTATGAACCTTTTCTCTTCAATCATTCTTTCATGATTTTTAAGCAACCCAAGCCAATTTGGAAGTCATAGCCATGGCTGTAAAGGCCTTGGCAAGGATTTGGAAAGATATTTAGTTCTTTCATCTCCCTGAGAGAAAATAAATCAGCCACGGACATTAAAACACCAACTTTAATTTTTAGTTAATATTCTCATGTTTACTGTCTGTCATATCAGTGACAGCAGGAAAAAGAAGACCTTTTTTTTACACAGCTGTTTTTGGAGAGCATCCCTCAGGGGGTTCCTAAGTTACAAGAGTCGGCATTTGGGGATTTTGAGGAACCATGGACACAAAAAAGGACCATAATAAAGAAGCTCAACATGCCTTTCTGGACAGGCTGTGGACAGGAGAAGAGAAGGACAGACTGTTACTCAGTTCAAGCTCTCCACCATATTTTCCTTCTATGGTTTCTTTGCTGTTATTTTTGCAGAGGAAGGAGGCAGAAAAGTAGCACAAAGAAAGGCACCTAAAGGAGCAGACAGAAGGGAAGATTCAGGGAGCAATGTGCAATTCTGTACAATGACGATTTTGCCTTTAGAAGAGTGCTTGTATTTGCCTGTAATAGTATTTGTGTTTCTTCTGTCCATTTCAAACAAGCTGTACATAATTATACATAAATAAAATACAGATTCTGTGTCTAACTATGCTTGCATTCAGGCACTTGTTACTTACATTTTATTTTGTATGACTTGATTGATTTGTGTTGATTTGTCTATTTAGGTGTCTATGGCAGTGGTGAGAGAGCATATGCTAAATCAGGATTAAAATATCTGGAATTAAGTATTCTTTATCTGGAATTAACTATTATTTTTGAAAAATAAAGGGCTGATGAACAAAGCTTTGAGTCTACTTTTGACAAAGATCAGTTTGAATGGTTTTCTACTTAATGAATAATCTAGTTTAGATATATTGATGGGTATACATTATTTTTTTGATGAATGGAACACAGTTTGCTAACAGGGCTAATTCTGGATAATTACTACAGAAACTGGGCCTTCTCAGCTCTAGTGTATGTGTATGTGCTTACAACAGTTATCTGGAAGATCTGGTGGATGTGGATGCCACTGCATTTAAACAAAGGAACCATTACAATCTAATATATCAAGGAACCTCAGAGTAACCAAACTAATGACTTAAACAATCTGCTTGTGCTCACTGCACTTAATAAAAAGAACCTGAGTCTACCATTGCAGTAGTTTCTAGGGATGTACAGCAGCTGCTACCCTAACTGGAATTACTTAGCCATTTGAAGTAATTACAGGTGATTATGGCAGAAGGAACAGTAAACGAGCCAAAGCATCTCACATGTGCTATGTCTCAGCCTGCTCTCTGCCTGCATGCCCAGAGACTAGAGTGTAGGTGGGGATAGAAATGTTTCTGTCTTCAGAAGACCTTTATAATGTTTTACAATTAAGTAAATTTTTCAGTGAAAAAGACCAGTTTACTATGATTTCCTCTGACATAAAAACCAATCAAAAAAGTCCCAGCCATTTAGTTTTGATATTTTCAGAATAAAGCCTGATACTTTTTCCTTCATTCACAAGGACCCTGTGAGTAACCTTCAGTGCTCTGAGTGCTGCATTTACTATGGTAATAGTGCCAAGACGCTACATTAAGCCAGCTGATGTGAGTTGCTGATCTCTCAGTTACCTTCTGAAAGAAAGGTTGTGAGTTAGGCTGGGGAATAACAAAAATAGCTAGGGACAATGCTGGGGTAAAATCATACTTAAAAAGGAGAAGACTAAGCTTGTCTTAAGACTGAATAAACCTGGTTCTCTCAGCTCCTTCTCACACATTTTGTGCTCCACCGGTGGTCCTGCAGTGTCTTTGCTCTGGTATGTAAATATTTGTCATAGGTAGGGGACTCCACAACTGGACACAGTACATCGGATTTATCTCAGAAGTTTTTCCATGGATGAGATTGGCTCTTAGCAGGCCATGGCTCCATCTGGCCAGCCTGCAATACAGGCAGAGTGAACTTGTCTGCCCAAATCCACCTTGCTTTCTTCAGAATATCCCAAAGGGTTTTCCTTTTTCCTCCTCTGAACAGCTGCAGGTACTCCAGCCATTATTATGTTTCAGTACAGTGTTGGTTTCTACCAAAACACAAAAAATGATGGTTCTGCTCTGCTTGATGACAGTAAGCCTGGGCTGGAGAATTCTTCCAACATTGGCCATGAAAGGTGTGAGTGCAGCAGGGAGAATGCAGAATAAAGCAGATCTTTAGGAAACAAAGCTTGTGAGAAGAATAAACAGATTTGAGATAGTTTGGTTTGGAATATGGAGGACTGAAGGAGGATGCATAATAGTTTTGCAATATGTGTAAGACTTATGTAAAATGAGCTGTGATTTTTTGCTTTCCATGTCTCTGTGAGGAAGAACAAAAAGTCAGTGGCTGTAATTTGCAGCAGTGAATATTTCTGGAAGCATGGTACAGAAAAGAGACGATCATAAAGACAGTATCACACAGGAATATGTTACTCAGGAAATCTGTAGATATTTCTGTCCTGAAGATATTTAAGACCAGTCTAGAGTACTGCTGCTCAGTGGTGTTCCAGAGATCATACATGGGCTTTCAGATCTACAATAGTTTTACATTTCAGTGATTCACTGAAGGAGGGTATCTATCACAGCAGAGAAACATGGAGTTGATGTTGATTCCTAACACCAAATTATGAAAATGTGCTTTGAAATATATCCTCGGGTGTGCATGTGCTTTTACTTTATCAGAAACCTCCAACCCTTATGGTTTTTTCTTTCCTAGCCCTGAGGAAAGCATCTGCTATTGTGAAAGAGTGTGGTGACTTGGAGGAGAGATGGATGACCATCCTCCATTTCAGAATAACATTCAGTGGTGCAAAGTCCCACAGTATTCTCAGCTACAGAATATGACAGGCTTAGGTGTATATATATATTTATTATTATTTTTTTATTATTTCATACTATAGGTAGAAGAAACATCAATCCTCATTGTAACGCTAGATGGACTTGACAGTTCTCTCCTACTCATTTCATAATATCTTCTTCAGCCATAATTTAAACATTTTATTAGAAAGCAAATAAAGACTCATTAAATGGGAAGAGCACTGTAAAAATAAGCAGAAAATACATAATACTATAAAGGAACAAGTCTTCCATGAGAAGATACTATATATTTCCCTTTTGATGCCAGTCAATGACTGTTATGTCTAGAATTCAAGGATTTTAGGTATGGTTGTGGTTAGATATATGCTCTTTTTACCATCAGGTATTGCCTGTGTTCCTGCAAGCTTTCCCTGATGTGACTTCAGCAGTCTGACACTTTGTTCTCTGCTTTTCATTTTTATTGTTAATTCTTTTCAGAAAGTATCTAGCTTTCCTGCTTGCCAGGGAAAATCTTCAAATTAAGGACAAAGACTAATCAGTCAGAGACATCTGACACCATCTACAGATTTAATCAATAGCTCTGGGAGCTGCAGTAGTATCACAGCCATGGTGCATGGGCAGAAGGTGCGTTCCAGGTTCATTGCCATTACAAACAGCTATGTGGACACTGTGGACCTATGTGTAATTTCTTAACCCACTATGCCAGCAATGAAGGAGATGTTTCCAGACCTCAATAGGCTCGGCCTTAAAATACCACAAAGTCTGAAAGCATAGATCTCTAGAGTATCAGTAAAATGTTCCAAGTATTTTATTGAAAATAAGAAGAATTTGAAGAGTATTTTACAGATTTGACAGAAATGAGAGGGAATGAGAAACTTCTAGTGGGTAGTCAGAACATTTTACTGTCTCTATCCAGTCACTAGTTCTCAGGGATTTGGCAGTGACCTTGACTAACAGTCCATATATATCCAAAGTAAACACAGTCTTGGAGAAGCACAGGAACTGAACAGAAAGAAGACAATGTAGTCACTGCCAGTATATTCCTAGAAAAGGCAGCATGTTCAGACTCTGAAGAGGGCCAGTTAAAAGTGACTTTTACATTGTGTTATGAACCATGCAGTTACCTGTATCCAGGCCAACAAAATCATCTAGCACAATGGGTGTGATTTTATTGAGGTGCATTGCATGATTATTTACAAATACTTCTCTGTTATTTACTTAGGAACTGAGATTCTGGCCTTTGCAGTTAGCTTTTTGTAAACTATACAAGGAATTGTGTTTATTAAAGCAACATCACAGTCAACAGTTGTTTTAGCAATTCCACAAGGATTCTTCATTTTCATCAGTAGTCTGAACACTTGAAGTCAAGCCAAGCTGATTTTAAGTCTTATCTTTGCTGATGGTATGTGTGAATACTATCTCCATTACAGAGTATGAATGGGTCACCCTACTCACTGAGTTGAAGAGACTTTTTTTTTACATAGCCTGCTCTGGATGGCAGATAATGGCATATGGCTTTATTTCTCCTCCTTCCTATGCCCCTCTAGCTAGTACTAATGTCCAAAAATACCCTTCACAGATGAGACAAGTAGATGTGTGCTGGTCTCCTTAAAAAAGGCACTACTTTATGCTTCATGATCTCCTGAATCTGGGGTATAGACTACCTCTGTTCCCCTGAAGGACTCATTATTCACTATCCTTTATTACTGTGGCTGCAAACTAAGAGGTCACACATTTGCTAAGGGGGGACTGTAGATATATCTGTGTGCTCTCTTTTTCTTTGAGTGATGAATGAAAATTGCCAGAGCATTTTTTTTTTTCCACAGTGGGCACAACACTGATGAGTATGAACCATGATAATTATTTTCAGGAGTTCTTTCTCCTTGTTTGAAATATCCTCTACATCTTTTTATAATAATATATAAACATTCAAGCAAATTAAGGAAATATTTATTAGCGTTTCCACTATTTAGGAGGAAATAAAGACACAAATGGTAAGTGCAAACAGCATTTGTTGTACAATAGAACAGACGGGTCTGCTCATCTATATGTGGATGTTTAAGTTACATGTTCAGTTGAAGCTACTCATCCAGAATCTCACTATAGTCACTGGAGATGTGTACTTCAGAAGTGAAGTATCTCACCCCAAGACAGGTGTTTAAGGTAGGTAGACATAATGTATAATAAACACACTTTTTTACAAGAGATGCCAATGCTGTACTTTGCTAGAATATCAGAAAATATCTCCATTCATTTGAGAGAGACATTGTCCTGGAGCAGGCAAAAGTATGCCCAATGTCTCTATTTTAAAGAACATTGATTGGTAACATTTTCCTGTAAAGCAAATATGCCTGCAATTAGTTTCCACACAGTGTAGGGGTACTATTAATGTGCTAGTATCTTCTTCATCTATTACAACTACATTGATATTGTATAGACAGTGAAAGCCTTAAGCAAGAGAATCCTTGTTCATTGAACGTTTAGTGCTTTGACATATCAATCTAGTCTTTTGCACATAGAGTGCATAACATACAGTGATTTCTGCTCCATGCCAAGTCTTCTTGTCTATTTATGATGGTGGCTGACAGGACTTTAAATCTTTCTTATTAATGATCAAAATACTTTGTCACTGTTCCAATATATCTTGTACCTTGAGATCATCCTGCCTGCCACATGATTGTCTGAGGTCTCATGAGTGAAAAAAACATCTGAAAATGTCATACTCTTTATCTGGATGACTAGACAGTTCTCATCATTATGAGATACCTTCCTATAAAATGAAAATATTATCCTTCTTCCTTCCCTGTCATCATTTTGTAGGATTTGTATTTAGTGCCTTTTGAGTTTGGTTGTCTGAGGAAAAGAAAATGCTTTCACGAGGTCTGGTTTTGTGTCTGTTAGTCACTTCTCATGCCAAAGAACACTAATTTCTTGGGCCTTTTCAACACAGCTTGGAGGGCGGGTAGAAGTCTCAAAGATCTTGATCACCTGTATTTTCTGAGAAAAGATGTCTGGCTAGAGGAGAAAAAACCCCAAATAAGAGCTCAATTTGGTTCTAGGAAATACAAGTTTAAGGTGCCAAAGGCCAAATTCTGACACGTCTTTAGTAGCATAGTTATAGGCCATCTCCTTGAAGCAGCAGGAAAGGTCAGTTTCCTTTCTGACATCCTTGCAGTTGATAGTTTCCTGTTTTCCTTTAGCATAGGTCACATTGCCTATTATTGTTGGCTGTGATCCCTTACTGATTGGCTGATGCACACTAAAAGCTACCTTTTAACCTACTGTGCTCAGCTACTAATCAATTGTCTGAGCATAAACTTAGACCAACATAGCATTACATTACACAAGCTGTGCAGTGTACTTGGCAGCATCAGGGCTGCACTGTTGAGGCAATGTAGACAAAAGTCAGTTCTAATATCAAATTTGTAGTCAGACGTTTCTCCCTTTGACCCACATCATAATTTTGTGCTTTTGCATTTGACTCAAAAGATGATGTTATTTTGGTAGGCTGCCCACAGTATAAGAAAGAGATTTGCCCCTTCTCCCTGAAACTGTTTTGATTAATAAGAGATTTACCAGAAAAATGTAATTTTGAGATGAAAACATTCATAAATGCAGAGGCAATTTGTAAATAGTTCAGGGGGAAATAAAAGGGAAATTTTATTATAAAAAGTAATATTTTCAAGATGTATTTTCAAGATATATTTTCGAGATATTTTCAAGATATGTTTTGCAATTTTCAAAATGGAACATTTTAACTTCTCATAACGAAAAGATGTTCCCTTTTATGGCATTATCTCAGTTAAGAAAAACGGTAATTTTTAATAACCAGAAAGAAAAGCAGAGCATTTACTTTTCAGCCAAACGTGTTGGTTTATAATATTTTTTAAATACTTATATA